>JABUQX010041497.1:0-33306 GCA_015478945.1 Trachelipus rathkii | reverse complement strand
TTATAGAGACGAAATGGCAAAAGATTTTCCGTGCAGAAGGCAAGGTCTGTGCCTGTTAAAGACTTGAGGTAATAGAATAAGATACCAAGATGAGCAGATGGTAGGATAAACTTAGAGAAGAGCAAAAAGTTTAATGGTATGAGGAAAAGGATTGGAAATTAAGGAAAAGCCTAGTGTGTTGGGCTTAGGTCCAAGATGATCAGTTATACAGATAAGGAGCTACAATACCTGTTCAAAGTTATTGTGGATAGAGAAATGGTAGGAGTGTTCACCAGTTGCATTTTGAGAACCAGTGGAAAATCACACTGGCGGTGGTGACTTCCGAAATCACAAATGATGATGATGATGATGATGATGGATGATGATGATGACATTCGGACACATAGTGGTAAACGGAAAAGTAGCGCGCAGGAAGCCAACGTAAACTAGGCATCATGATGATGATGATGATGATGATGATGATGATGATGATGATGATGATTTCCTAAAAAAGAAGAGGAGGAAATAAAGTGCTCCATTTTACTGTTTAATTAGTCGAAAAATTAAGGATAATTATCAGTCGAGTTGCAAAGGTAAATAAGTAGAAATTAGCAAAAGAGTCAAAGCACTAACTAATTGAGAAGATAAATAATAAAATTAAATGCACTCAGTTATGAAATGATGAACCTTTCAGATTAAGAAATATGTATTATATTAAGTAAGAGTGGCATTGTATTATAAATAATTATATTTAAGTCAACATCCCAAACAAAGTAGAAGCAAAATGAATGCCCTACTAAATATAATTTCAAATAGGCTTATGCCTACACAGTGCAATGAATTGCTATTATAAGTGTTTTCGTAGATAATTTATTCAGATTTATTTATAAATCCAAGAAGTTTGACTAAAATTATATAAAAAAAGAGACCAATAACAGGGAAAAAAACAAAAACTTCTCACTCATGAGGTTGTTTCTTTTGTTTCTTCTTCCTTTTTGGGGGACGTAATTGTTGCCTCGTTCTCTTTTAATTTAAAGGCTTGGAAGACTCTCACCTATTTTCGTTCTACCGCCTTTTTGAAAATCAATTGATTTTTTACAACGCCCCCCCAATTTTTTTTTTTTAACGTTCTCCTCTATGTTAACAACCACAATGGCATTAATATAATATATACATATATTAATACTATATATATATATATATATTCATATTAATTCATATATAATATTATAATATAATACTATATAATGATTATATTATATATTAATATTATATATCATTATATTATTAATATATTATAATAATATATATATATATATATAATAATATTATTATTTATATATAATATATAATATTATGATCTGAGCAGCCTCTAGGTGAAGACAGACCACAACATCCATATTCAAGGAATACGGATGCCTGGAATGCTGGCAGAATTTACCCGAGGAAACTGTAAAAAAAAAAAAAAAAAAAAAAAAAAAAAAAAAAAAAAAACATCCGAAAACTTACAAAAGCTACAAGCTACAGGGTAAATGAGATTACATTTTTGGAGATCCTTGTTTAAAATTATTGCAGTTATCGGAAAATGTAAAAAAAAAAAAAAAAAAAAAAAAAAATTTAAACGAAAAAAATTAACTATTTTTTTTTGGAACGGAGCTGGGAAAAATTATATATATTATTATTTGTGAATATTGGTATTACCAAAGCCAATTTAGGGGGCTCGAGCCGACGGGGAACACAGGGGGGGAGTTTTGAATACCCCGTAGGGGAGGGGCGGGCGGAGGAACCCCCGCGACACCCAAATAACCAAGAAAGAGCGGGGGTCCGGAGACCTCCGCCGGGGGGGAAGGGGGTGGAAATTAGTCCGTACCCCGATAGTTCCCCGGAAGGCCGAGGAGACCCCGACTCCTGCCATAATTGCGGTTTACCCATTGGGGGTATTCTAATGAGTTAAAAAAAAAAAAAAAAAGCCAAAATTTAATAGAAAAGTCTATTTTTTTAAACGAGGAACGCAAACATAAAAGGTCTTCTAACAAACAGGTCTTATAACATACATTTATAACAGTTAATTTAACAGATAATCTTTTTTTTATCGTTTTGTTTAATTTTGGAATCTTTTTTTCACCCATATTTCCTATCCAAAATTATTACATTAGCTATAACCAATTCCCTCTTATTTTCGCTTTGTAAGCTATTGTATTAGTTTTTGAGATTATAACTTTTTTTTTTTTATTTTTTTTCATTTTTTTTTTTTTTTTGTTTTTTTTTTTTTTTTTTTTCTTTTTTTTACATTTTTCGCACTCTAAAATATGACCAGCATTTTCAGCAAGTATTTCCTTTTCCTGGTAGCTGTTTGTAGTTTTTGAGTATGGATTGTGGCTCTTCTAGGAGTCATTCCAATTATAGCTATATATATATATTAATATATATATATTATAAATATATAGTATATAAAAATATAAATTGTATTTATATAATTTATATATTAAACCTATATATATGTATATATATAAAATGTGGTTTGAATATATATGTATTATATCTAACAATATATAGAAAGCAAGGGAAAGTAAAATAATGATATATATATATATTTATAAATCAAATACATAGTATATATAATAATATATATTATAAAAAAATATGAACTAAAATTACTAAATAACTTCAACACCCCCCATTTTTTTCTAGGCCCCCTACCGCCCCCCCCTCGAGGCCTCCAGCGCCCACAAGGGGGCGTTATCGCCCACTTTGAGAAACACTGGTTTACAGTAATTGTGCAATAAGCGTCAACCATTTTGAACTGCTTGTAAAATGGGTCCGGGGCTTTGGAAATGGGAAGCTGCGGGGAAATATTTACTCAAAGAACATTGGGATTTAAAATTTGTCGAAAATAACTGTTTTCTTCATAAATTGTTGTAATTTAGTGTCGGACTGAGTCTTAACCTATATATCTGAGTAGGCCCGGTTCTAAGATAAAAGTGAGCATAGCCTTCACCTCGTTGAGAAATTTTTCCGTAGGCCATAAATGAAGTTGCCATTTTAGAGGAAAATTTTTTTTAAGGAGAATTTAGTTTTTTTTTTTATTTCATGCTTTCTATGAAGATGATGGAGAGTCATGGTGTAGAAAGAAATTTCCCTGACAATTGTCTCTTTCTTAAATTTTAAATATTAAAATTATGAGAAATTAATAAATAATAAAAAATAAATAAAATTTTAGTAAATGAATTAATATCTTTAAGATAGACCCATTTTAGTGCTGCTGTTACAGGTGTTAGCGTCCATAAATTTTAAGAGTACTGTTATTTTCGATAAATTGTATGTGTGTGTATTAATTTTAACTCTTTGGCAAAAGGAAATATAAACAGATTGCTAAAAGGCTCAAAAAATAGGAAAACTTTGCAGTTTTTCGAACAATCCTTTATCCTTTCACCATGTCTTTTTTGTTCTGCAGAACAAAAAAGACAGCAATTACAAAACTGCTTCAGCGCGGGAGCCGTCGGCTTCCTAAACGATGATGGGTGGAAGAGGGCCATTTTTGAAAGCTTCCCTGTAGCTTCCCATGGCAATATTATTTTTTTAACAGTCATTTTAAATTTTATTAAAATATAAAGATTATGTAGATTTGTAATTAAAGTGTCGTATCTCGGCAGGTGAAGGAAAAAGAGGTGGAGTTCCTACCAATCTTTTATGAGAACTCCATCTGTCAGATCGAAAATGCCCTGGAAATTTCAATCTTTATTATCGGGGCTTAAAACGGACGAACAATGTTTCAGCTCACCCGAGTACTCTAAATGCCCAAAGCTGTACCAATTGAATGGCGCCTTTGCCCTCCCACATATATATATATATATATGGGATATATATATATATATATATATGTGTGTGTATGTATGTAGATATTATAATATTATATATATATATATATATATATATATATATATAGTATATAGATATATATATATATATATATATATTATAGTATATAATATATATAAATATGTGTTGTGTGTCTATATACTATGTATGTAAAATGTATGTATGTTGTAGGTTATGGTAATGTGCGGCAGAGTGGCGTGCTCACTCATGAGAGGCTGCTCAAAATCATGAGCGGGCCAGCGGAACCTGACGATTGAGAAGCTTAAGAAGGCCTAATTTTTTTCATCTATAATTTGGTACCAGGTGTGAAGGAGTTTTCAATAAAGGAAACATCTTATATTAAAAAGACTGATTCACCATCCTCAGATTTAGATCCTAAGTGGACCCACCGATAGATTCCGATATATATTGTTATATAACTGGATTTAACATCACTTTTATGACACCAAACCTACGGCCCCCCTCCCCCGGCACAAAACCTGGAGTCACATGTTGGGACAATTGTATAGTGCAAGAAATTCCTGGTTAAAAAAATGTGATAGAATAATGGATTAATAATTGTGTATAGAAGTAAAAAAACATTGTAATAAATATGTGAACGTTACAAAGATATAAATATAATATATGTCAGAGGTGTGTAATCCTAGCCAAAGTTTACAAGGGATAAGAATAATCTTACATAAGATGATGTTAAAAAATAGAAAAATTACGTGTACGCTTCAAAGTTTTATAATGTAGCGTGTCATAATCAATGTAAAATGTAAATTATTTTAATATATTTTTACCTGTTTTTGTTAAGAGAATAATTTATATTATGACAAAAATTAATGAGGTAGATACTGATAGAATTATACTAGATGTTGCGATGCTATATACAGTAATAAGATGCCAAAATTTTAACAATTAAGCGGTTCTGCTTTGCTTGTGTATTAGAATTAAAATTAGAGAATAAAAGAGAACTAACGACGGAAGGTGGGATTGTAATAGGTATGCCATGGTCATTACGAGGAATGCAGGAATGGGGATGTGGATCAGAGGGGAGTTGCCTAGTGAAGGGTGAACAGAATACTAAATATAGCTAGATAATAAACTAAAAAAGGAAAAATAAAGTGACTGGAGAGGGGATATAGGAGGAAAATAGATAGAGAAGATGAATATAGAGAGAGGTATAGATAGATTAGATAATGAAGAGACGGAAGATTATAGGAGAGTACAGAGTAATATAGATGATAAGTAGTAGAGAGGATATTATATTATATAGTAAGATATGGAATATTAATAGGAAATAATATGTAAGCATATAATAGATTAAGAGGAGAGCAATAGGACTAAACAGACTACGAATATAGAGTAAAGATGAATGACACATAGTTATAAGAGCCGAGAAGAGAAAGGATATAAAAATAATATAACATTACTTGGTTATACAAAACTGTGTAACCAACTAAAAAACTAACGGACTTTTTTAAATAAAAAATAAATCAAATTTTGTAGGGAGGGAAAGGATAAATTGAACTGAATCAGATAGAAAGTCAGTAATAAAAATTAGAAAAAGAAGAAAGATCTGGTAAAGAAGCTATGTTTAAGTTATAACTTGAGATTTATTGTGAATCCAGACGAAGTCTAGAGAAACGTCAGAAGTTAATAATTTAAGTGATCAGATAACGCAAGTTACCCACGTGTTGCTTCCAAACCGAGTTGGACTTCGTTACGCTGTTCCATCCGTACGAAAGTGTACCTATTTTTCAATGGATAACTCAAGTCCAAGTTAAGTTGCGGTGAAATATTAAAAGGTGAAGTTTATAAATCCTAATCAACATTTTTACATAACTTATAACTTCTAGATTGGTTTACGGATTCTTCATAGGAATTGAGCTGGCACTTTTATTGGAATTATTATTTGATTTTAACAGTTTCGGAGTTGAGTGCGAGCAGTGCTTAAAGGTACACTCAGAGGATGTTTGATTAACTTCATGGTTGTGTAGTGGAAGGTTTCGTTCTCATGTGAGATGTCCGGGTCTTGAAGTTATTTTGTTTGATTTTTCATTTTTATTTAGTGTTGAAACTAGTTACACTTTGTCTGCTTATTAAAGTAACTTCTCAGCAAGTCGCACTTTATTCAAAGTCCGGCTCTTCAGAGTCACAATCGTCATTAACTACATTGCTGCTGCCGAGAACGGAGGAAGGGGGTCGCAAACTTCGCAAACTTACTCCGATGAAAGATTTATATTCTTTCAAACAGACCAGAATCGTGTTTCGCCTGACTCAAGTGAAATCAATCTTCTTGATACCATCATTAAGCCGTGTAGTTGGTGATCCATTTTATCTTTGTTTGTCAAGTAAATGCGCATTCGTAAAAAATGTACTTATATCTCTGCTTTGCTTTACAATACGAGCACGCCACGGGAGGAACAGGGGGGAATCTTGTCCTGTCTATTAGACCAATCATCATTAGAGTGTGGCAGGGTAAAAAAAAGCACAAAAAAGAAAGAGACCCATGTAAATCACGTTGCGAATAGATGATGGACTATTTTAATTTAACCATCCTGGCTTCTGTTTATTAATTGAATGTTCTAAGAAGCAGAGAAAATTCGGGCCAGATTTCTAAGATTACTTTGTTTCGCACATAATCCTTATAATTAAAAGACTATTTTTTTCATGTACCAACGGGGGGGGAGGGGGAGGGGGTAGCTGTATTTTGTCTTATACCTATAAATATGCCGCCGACGAAAGAGCAGCCAAGATGCAATTGTTTTCATTATGCATTTTCCTATTTTATATCACTTGTATGCTTCTTTTTATGTTTGAGAAGTCAGATATGTATCCTTTTCAAAATTGAATTTTATGGAATTTTTATTTTTTGAAAGTGTTTACTAAGCGGTTTCGGGTTGCTTTTATTAATTTGAAAAAATATAGTTATTCTTCTTTATTTTCATTTGTCATCTTTCGGTTTTTTTTAGTATTGTTTGAAAAGATTTTTGTTTGCTCTCGTCCTTTCGAGTTTATTAGATTTTGGGAGAAGGTTGTTCGTTTCTTTTCCTTCATCTTATTTAGCAGTCGTCAAGGGATTTGTCGATTTATCAGGCAACGATTTTGCTAAGATGCTCAAAGATTCGTCTAGTTGAAATTTCCAGACCAATTCATCGACTGCAGCAATTCGAGAATTCATCAATTATCAAATGACGAGAGTTATTTTAAAATCGGAGATGACGTGGATGAGTATATTTTTTTGTGAAACTTTTGAGTTTGATAATTTTTATACTTTCCAAATCAGAATATTTTCTTAAGTTCAACCGATCGTATGATTATTAATTTATTGAAAGGAGCACTCTCTTTTCATGTTTTTATGACTCCGGCGTCGCAGAAAGACGGAGTCATCCTCCTACAGAGATGGGACCCGCGAGTGGTTTTAATAGAAACTATGGGAATAGCCACAGGACTACCTTTTTAAATAAATAATGGCAGGCAAAGTATTGTGAGGGGAAGAGAGGGAGAGAGGAATAGAGAATGTGAATAGGCGTTACGACAGAGAGAAGAATAGCTCTGATGTAGTTAATAAAAGATGCTAGCTGATAAAGTCGATAACTTTTCTATTTAATATGTACAGTGCTATAAAGATGTCGGTTGCTGTGGTCACTGATGCTACATTACTGGAGTTAAGATTTTCAGAGGCTCGTGAGAAATAGGCTGTCGGGCAGTCCCCCGTCCAAAAAGTAATGTAGGAATGAACAGGAAGTTAATAACTTACAGGGGAAGGAGGCAATATGGGAAAAGAAGGTAATTGATTAACGACTAACTGATGAGTTAACCGTGGGCGATGTTTCAGGGAAAAGTGACACAGGGTGAACTAGGCTGCGCTCTACCGATTGTTCACAGGAACTCCGGGTAAATCGAAGCACGAATGTTACTTGCATGTTTGTTGGCGGAGACTCTGAGGACCATGTAGGGGGGCTGAACGCTTATATCCAGAAAGTCCAAAACGTTAAGTTGGCGTATTGAAAATAGTATAAAGGGTTGTGAGAAGTTTATAAGAATACCGTAAATCAACATTTTTAGTCAACATTTTTACATAACTTCTAGATTGTTTTACGGATTCTTCATAGGAAGTTGAGCATTAGGTGCACTATTATATGGGATAAATATTATTGTGATAGGACTTTTATAACGAAGCTTAGTTCAATTGGAGAAGAGAAGAGTTTGAGTAGCAGTTGCTTTAAAGTTACACTCAGGGAGGGAAGATTTGCATTTTAAGATATACTATCTGATGGTATGAGAGCAAGAGGGACGTGGTAGTTACCAGGGGGAGGCATATGCTAGCTGATCGATAAAGTGAGAGATTGTCGGGAACCAAAGAGCCGGTACCCGCTGTAGGATATATTACATGGTTGATGAAGAATTTGAAGATACTCTATAAGGATATTATCAGTTCCGCCGGCTTCCAAATCACTATATAAGTTTATAGTACGACAATATATTATTAAAAAAGTAATGCTTCTACTCAGAAGATCGCATTCATTATAAGTCACCATAAAATCATATCGTAGACTCTGCCCAGGGGCACAGAACCAAAAAGAAAGGAGGGGATTGTCTGTAAATGTTGAGGAAAGTTAAAAGCTGCTTAAAACCTGAAGGTAATGACTCAGATTAGATGAACTCTGTCTAGACCGTGTGACCGGCGTGTAGAGTAACGTATATAGCAGGCTATGGTGTTGGGGCTACTTACTGAGAGTACTCTTGCGGTGGAGTTGCCAAAGTATACTTATAGTAGTCTTCGTTTTAGTTGCGCCTGTAAGTAACTCTTTGACTGAGTTACCGCTTTAAGTTAATCATGCGTAGTTGCCGCTTAGAACTCTTCGGAGTTTGCGTTGTTAAGTGAAATACTCGTCGTAGTGATGCCGGATGGAAACTAGTACTCTTCTGATAAGTTGACCGTCGATTAGTAGTCTCTCTGAGTTGCCCTTAAGTAATTCTTCGGAAGGTATGCCCATATAGTTTACTCTTCGTGGAGTTTGCCTCTTAGTGAGGTCTTCGGAGTGCACTTAGTAGCTCTTCTGAGGTTATTGCCCTTAACGTGATACTCTTAGGAGTTGCCGCTTATCAGAGAAGTAACTTCTTCGGAGTGCTGTCCTTATCAATAACTTCTTGGGAGTATGGCTTTATAGATTAAGTAGACTCATCTTCGGAGTTGGATCATTTAGCAAAGTGGGGAACATCTTCAGAGTCACGAATATAACGCTCCTTAATCACTCGATGACATTGCTGAGAACGGAGGAAGCGCGAGCCGGTCGCACAAACTGTCGGACACAGGAACTGTCGCGACGGATGAGCAGACATCCCGAATATTAGTTGTCGAAAGCAGAGCCAGGAAAGTGCTCGTCGCCCTTGCGCAACACGTACACTCAATAAATCTATCCAAGAGCGGAGGATACATCGATGGGAACCGCCGGTGAGGGGTTGTGGGGGAAAGGCCATTGTTCTCGTCTCGCTTCAGCCTTCAGGGAATAAAGTTCAATTCAGGAGAAAACCAGACACTGCGCCACGGTGGCTATATCTCTCTTTCAGAGTACCTTACAACTGGGGTATCACAGAGCGCAGCGGGAAGGAAAACAAGAGAAAATGTACAGCAAAATCTGAGAAAAACTAGGAGTAGGACACCAGTGCAGGTTTACAATCGCCGCTATTAAGATGCTAGCGAAAGAAAAAGGGAGGGAACGGTGGTCCAATGTATCGTTTGCGCGCACCGATGAATGAGTGAACATAATATAAATATATTTGAGAAGTAACATCTGGTGTCTGGTTTTACTGATAATTTTACTAAGAACTTGAGGAAGGGAGGAGTCTCTCACATACTAATTGTTTCAAATGGAAGATTTAGGATATGTAAGGACGAGTCATTTTAGGAGTGTATCATATGGACTGTAGTAGCGATGGTATTTTGTTTTACTAAAATATTGCGAGGATAAAGGAGGCACAGCATGATTTCAATTCAAATTAATCATGTTTCAAGCCCTTTTTTTATCATTGTTGCTTTTATTTAATATAGTATACGAGAGAGTATCAGTAAGTACGAGATTATAATATATATTAATTATTAAGATATATATATATATATATATATATATATAGATATATAATTATAATAAAATATATATATAATATAATAATAGTTTGATACATTAATATATATAATATATATTAATAGTATTATTTATATACTAATATATATATATATATATATATTATATATAAATTATATTCCGTTGTATTTCTATTCTATATTTAGTAGGTAGCCTAAGACTTCAGAATATAAAAATTAGCATATAAAAATTAATTACATATATCCATTATATATATTAATTATATATTACATAATTAATAGTATATTTTAATTATTTCAAATTATATTATATTATATATATGTATATATTTATAATTGTGGTATTATAAGTTGCAAAACTAGTAATAAGTAGCCTAGATGTTGCCCTCTCTTATAAGGATAATTAAAAAAAATAAATAACTATGGTTTCAGTACTCAAGAAATGTGTGATGTTATGAGGGGTGTGTATGGACGGTTGATTAGTCATGCTACACTTGAACCGGGAATATAGCATCCAGACGGATAGTACACGGCCACACTAGGGAACAGTAGGAGAAACCGCATAATATGGGAGAGGGTCATGCAGCCTATCTGGGAAGGGTAGTAAAGACATAACATTAGCCGAGGGAATAAAATGAAGATCTCATGGGTAAGCTAAAGAGGAAAGGATCGAAGGGTAGATCAATACTAAACGTGTAAGTATAAATTATCTATAAGTAAGTTGTGAATTAATGATATCACTCACAGTGAATTTGAGGGTTTAATTTAATAATAACTTGGCACACTTGTGCAAATAACAAAGGTGCTTCTAGTAGGGTTAGAATAGAGTAACTACTCGATCTCTCATGTGGTAAACATTACACGCACTCTCACAGTTTTTGGTGGATTGAGAGAGCGGCCTGAATTGAGGCATAATACAGGTCAGATTTCTCGAAAGTTTTAAAACTTATTGGAATTAAAAGATTAAAACCTTGATTAAAAAGAGTATAATTTTTTAATAAATTTATTATTCTATATAGAGCTTTAAAAGTGTTTTAGAAATATGTAGTTGAGGAGGTCTGTTCCTCGCACGGCTTGAAACACTTAGGCGAAAGTCAGGGCTCGACGATGTTGCAAACGCGCTCCTTCGGGTGTGAGGACCTATTGGAAGTTCCTGGGCATATGTCTCGGAGGAGTGAAATAAATCAGAGTTGCGAGGAGGGCTGACCGTTATTCTTTTTTAGACGCTGTATCGGAGGGTGTGAAAAAAGTACTTGATTATTGTTCTCCGTGTGTGTATATGCGGGCTTTTGTAGGGGGTTCGATGCCAGAGCCTCGGCGGGCGGGATCAAAGGGGGGCGCACCAGCTCCTCCGGTGCCGATCGATCCCTCCTGGAGTAGGCCGAGAAACCCCAACGTCTTATTATGTCTCTCTTGATTTCGTGTGGGGACTCTAACCTCTCCCTCCAAAGGGAGTATTAAAAAAAATACAAATAAACGGTAAAACATTTAGGAGGACTTGCGGGAAAAAGATGGGCGGAGTGGTGTAGGTAGCTAGGCACGTTGAGTCGAGGAAGTGTCAAGGAGATAAACTGTTAATATTTTCGAACGATATTTTTAGACGAGATATATATAATTTAGGTTAAATTAAGCGTATATTTTTTTTTTTTTTAATTTTCCGCAAGGAGTAAGAGAGTAAGTACTCCTGATTGATAACAATTGATGTGAACATTAGTTTTATTTCGTGTTAGCTGCTTTAGTTTTCTAGTTAGCATGCTGATAATCTAGTTCGGAGGTGCGAATTATGACGATGACCATGTACGTATGATAAGGTATGGCAATGTGGTGAGGTGAGGGTGATATCTGGTAGAACAGTGTGTATACATAGTACTATAGGAGATATAGAGTAATAGATATGTATATGATAGAGTATTAATTGAAGGTAATAGATATAATATAGAGATATATAGAATAAAGTATAGAATAAAGAAGAGTAAAGTATAAGGTAGTATACGATAAACGATTAGTAATGTAGTCACGTAATAACTATGGCACCATTGTGAGGGCAAACAAGGAGAGGTTGTGGACTCAGTGAGACATTAAGCTGCGTGAAAGGACAGAAGAGATGTAACAGTCGGAAGACACGCTCAAGAGGGGCCGGACAAGGCAAGGGTGAGTAGAAAGGGTAATGAAGAACCAGACCAGTTGTTGAATATAACTCTAGATCACAAAAACGGGTATAAATAGAGAAATTATAATTAGTTGGTATGATATAAGTGTAGGTTAGGTTAGGTTAGAAAGTGAAGAGGGGTAAGCCATCGGGCGGGTGAGGATGAAGCAGCCAGAAACTCCTCAGTGTTGTTGACGACAGAGCTCGTGTGACTGTAAAGATCGTGAGTTGAAAGGGTGCGGGGGGGGGGTCATAATAATTATATAGAACGAGAGAATAGTGCCGCAAGGTGAGTAATATATATATATATTAACTATTATACGTATAGATCGCATACTCGTAAGTGGACAGGTAATAGGCGGGTACTGCGCCTAGTGACTCGGATACTTCGATATTAATACTTATAGGTAGAGAGGTATCGACTACTATGCCTACCGCCGAGCGCGGGTAGCCGAAACCGCTTCAGGGTAGGTGATATAGGGTCAGGCCGGTTATCACCGGTGACCGTCACGCGACCTCACGTGGCGAAGTAGGAAATAATGGGGCACCTAGGCTGAGGCCCGCGGGCGAGCCATCGCACACGTCAGTGAACCACGGCATACCGTATATATAGCCAAAATTGATATAGATATACCAGCGCTTATTGAAACGAACAGTAAAAGAGGAAGATCTTAATCATCCGTATATATTATGTCAGTATAAGAGAAAGTATATTTTTTAATCTTCATACGATAGAATTCGGGCGTGAAGGAGGTTGAGTCAGTCTGATACCACTAGCCGATAGTGTAGGACGGTGGTGAGAATTACGATTGCACGGATTAAACTAATTTAACTAGAATGTAGAAGTTTGGAATCATTTAAATGTTCCAAACAACACGTGCAGTTTTGATAAAGCTAAACACTTAAACTGAGGTCGTTTTTGTACTTTTTAATTCGAAATAACGATAGATAATTTCATGGTCTGGTAAAAAGTTAGGTCATGTAGCGGGTAAACTACCTGATTTTATGGATTGCCGAGGGGAAAAATCGTCTTTTGAATGAGATAGCGTTACTTGAGTATACGAAAGGAGAGTATGTTTACATATAAAAAAATAGAAACGAAAGAAGAAATTTGAAGGACAAGTAGTACAAAAGGTCATCTTGTTGATCAAAAAAAAACGGGAAGCGGCCACGCTGGCGAGGAGAGGTGAGGTAAGATAGTGTAGGGTCAGGTGCATAATGGTGGGCCTCATGAAACAAGTGACTTCATAGGTATAGTTTCTACTTACAAAATTCTGGACGTGAGAGGGCTCGACAAAAGTGCGTGATGCGTGTGATGTGGTGTGTGTGTGACGCCCGATCGAGGGGGCTGACTCGGATTTGTTATAGGCTAGTGTTGATTTTAGGGGGGTTAAAAGTCATTGTTGAAAGAGTGTAATAGTAATGTGTTACGGCGTTGCGATTAATCAATTGTCTTTTGTATATTTACAAAACTTTATTTGTACGTGGAATAGCTCAGGTTGGTGATTTATTGTATTAGCTGATCATGTTCAGAGTTATGAGCAACTCGCGTTGTATATAAATTAAGTGAGATGTCAACAAAGACTTCACCAATGATTTCTCAACGCAAACGGGTGATGGCAAGGATTGCCGTGTACTATCATGGAATACGTATTTGTGAGGTGATAGTGGAGAAGTAGTAGAATATAGGCACCCCAATAAGAGCATGGTATACTATAGTGCTATATATATAGTAATTATATAGGTATATATAGTAAATAGTATGGGAGATAATAGATATGATATATTATCGCTCAAGAAATGGAAACACTTATATATTAAGATTAAATATGATTATAGAATATATATGTATATATATATATATTAATTGATTAATTAATTGAGTTTAGCGGCCTTGAAAGGAGTGAGAACACTCAAAGAGAGTAAAGACTATAGCGTAACGTCGTATACAATAGAGAGCGGTCTACTATTTATAGTGTCATCTAGAGTGGAAGGACAGGAGTGGGAAAGCTAGGGCGAAGGGGGGCTAAAGAAGTACTACGATAAAAAAGGCAGGAAGTGAATACTGAATAGGTAAGGATATAAAACTAGTGATAGGTGTAGTGGAATATAGATATATAAAGAGTGGCCAACGGAGAGTTAGAAGATTAATTTAGAATGTAAGGGGATAGCGGTGAGAGAAAATAGAGGCGAACGTGGAGCGGCAAAACGAGGGCGGGCGCCAAAAAGCGGGAGACCAAGGTGGGAACGTGTCACTCAATGTTGCAGGATAAACAGGACCTCTGCTTACTCGCTCTAGTCATACTTATCATCGGGGCGTCGTTTACTATATATTATGTATATCAGCGCTAGTACTGACTCTCTCAGTACCTGCTTCATGATATATGATCATAGCTAATATATATACCTTCAGCTAGCTGATAGCATTATATATATATAATAGCGCTATATATAGTATATTATATTATACGCTGTGATATGGGTATAGTTACTAATGTTATCGTCGCGGCTACGCTATGTATACTGAGTTACCACGAGCCTGCCGTCCTACGCTTCCGCCGTCCGCCCGTCAGCTCTGGTCATCAGGCCTGCCTGGCCCTCGCTACGTACGCGTCGGCGCCCTATAGTATGTAAGTAATAGTAGTAATATATGGTATGAAATATATAGTTACATGATGCATAATGTATATATTATCTAAGGGAGTAATAATTAGCATATAATATATAATATATCTATATATATATAGCTATGTCCGTATGTAATTATAATATTATATTAACATTAACAAACCAATAAAAACTAATATAATATATTTAATACTAATATCGACGATGTAATAGAATATATCCTATTCAAGACCGTTAGCCAAGTGAGTGGGGCTTGAAGTTGGTTCGGCCTGAAACCCCGAAATTATGTTTAGAACCCGTAAGATCAACATTTTGTTGACTAGTGACTTAGTTTCTTCAATTTTAGATTGTATAAGAGATATAAGAATATAGGAGAATAATTAAACAGTATTAGGAATTCATATTTAATTTTTTTTTTTTTAATAGAAATTGAGAGATAAAACATTTATTTGCGGATCGTGGCGAAAATTTCTCTATAGGGTTTGTCATAAAGTAGCGTTGAAAGCAACCAAAAAAGAGAATCCTCTATAGCTCCCGTTATAATGAAGAAATAGTCTAGGGTGTTCCAAGCTTTCATAAGTTCGTTGATGTTCGCATGATTCATTACCGCTTGGGGGCTACGCAACACGACTTTTCAAAACTAGCTTATGGGCACCAGAGAGAACAACCTTGGCTCCGTGGTACTCTTTTTACGAGGTCACCAAGTCGCAACAACGTATTTTAATTGAAAAAAAAACAAAAAAGTAAGGAATATCCCCATTTCCCGCAAAGGACAATGAACAAACACGAGATGTGCGAAGCAAAGGTGAGTGAAAGTACCTGTAACTGAGAGGTTGATACGATTTAGAGAGATTTAAACAGAATACACTTGGAAGCTTTAGAGGAACTTGAGCTAAATCAAGACATTAATTAAAACTTCTTCAAAATCCTCAAACCTTTGAAATATTTTGCAATGCACGAGCGATTATGCGTCTATAGCTTAATTTATGATTTTTCAACTTTATATTCCTATTCACCTTCAATTAGTGTATTGTATTCTTCATCATTAGTTAACAGCAACTGTTGCTAATCATACTGAAAATATGATGCTTCCCGTTTTGAAAGGCTTTTCGTGCCATTAACACGAGAAATTTTCAGAGCATTTGGAAGTTGCAAAAGAATTTCTGCTTCCTGTTAAATGAAGAAATGAGAATGCCGAGTGTCGGGTTTCTGTTAATGAAGAAAGAGAATGCCATGCGTGTCAGGTTTTCTGTTAATTGGGAAGAAGATGAAGAATGCGCAGTGTCGGTTCTCTGGTTAAATGAAGAAATGTAGAAATGCCGCGGTGCACGAACGTGGTCAGGTTTCTGTTAGATTGAAGAAATTGAGAATGCCGCATGTCAGGTTTTTCTATTAATGAAGAGATGAGAAGGCCGCGTGTCAGGTTTCTGTTAATGAACAGAAATAAGAATGCCGCATGTCAGGTTTCTGATTAATTGAAGAAGAAATGAGAATGCGGTGTCAGAGTTTCTGTTAATGAAGAAACGAGATTGCGCGTGTCAGAATCCTATCTAATGAAGAAATGAGAATGCCGCCTGTTTGGGTTCTGTTAATGAAGAAATGAGAATGCCGCGTGTCAGAGTTTCTGTTAATGAAGAAATGAGAATTGCGCGTGTCAGGTTTCTGTTTAATGTGAAAAAATTGAGAATGCTGGCATATCAGGTTCTCTACTAATGAAGAAATGAGAATGCCTCGTTTTTTCAGCTTAATGGCTCTGAAAAATAAGATTACAGAATTAAAGTTTTCTGTTAATGAAAATTGAAGGATCATCCATCTAGTTTCATTTATTGATCCCTTTGATAAAGAGCGTTTGAGGTTCTGTGTGATGAAGACATGAGAATTAAGCAGATTCGAAAATTATGTTAATGAAGAAATATAATAATGACGCGTGTCAGGTTTCTGTTAATGAAGAAATGAGAAAGCCACGTGTCAGGCTTTCTGTTAATGAAGAAAATGAGGAATACACGCGTGTAGGTTTCTGTCTAATTGCCAGAAATGAGAATGCCGAGGTGTCAGGTTTCTCGTTAATGGAAGGAAATGAGAACTGATTCGCGTGTCAGGTTCTCTGCTAATGAGGTAATGAGAATTGCCGCTTGTCAGGTTTCTGCTTAAATGAAGAAATGACGAATGCCGCGTGTAAGGGTTTTTGTTCAATAAAAGATTGAGA
Organism: Trachelipus rathkii; assembly: GCA_015478945.1. Classification (NCBI taxonomy): domain Eukaryota; kingdom Metazoa; phylum Arthropoda; class Malacostraca; order Isopoda; family Trachelipodidae; genus Trachelipus; species Trachelipus rathkii. The sequence goes on along the minus strand of JABUQX010041497.1, from coordinate 16,368 downwards.
AGGCCAGTGTCTAGGTTTTCTGTTAATGAAGAATGGAGATGCCGCGTGTCAGGTTCGCTACCTAATGAAGAAAATGAGAAATGACGCGATGTCAGGTTTCTGTTAAATGAAAGAATGACGATTGCCGCGTGTCTGGTTTCGTGTTAATGACAGAAATGAGAATGCCAAGCATAGTCAGGTGGTCTGCTACATGAAGACAATGAGGAGATTGCCGCGTGTGCAGGTTTCTGTTAATGCAAGAGAAAATGATGAATGCCGCAGTCAGGTTTTCTGCTATAAGTAGACATGCAGCAATTAAAGCGTTAAGTTCTTATTTCAATGAAGAACATGAAGGACGATTGTCGCATGTCTAGGTTTCTATTAATGGAAGAAAATGAGAAGCCGCGTGTCAGGTTCTCTGTTAATGAAGAAGAAAATAAGAATTGCCGCAGTCAGGTTTTCTACTAATGAAGACTAGATAGAGAATGCCGCGGTGTCGAGCGTTTTCTGTTAATGACAGAAACGAGGATTGCCGCGTGTCAAGGTGTATCTTCGTTAATGAGAGAAATGAGAATGCCGCGTAACAGAATCAATGTATAATGAAATGAGAGGCCACGTGTTCGGCTTTCTGATATAATGAAGAAAATGAGAATGTTGCTTGTTTGAAGTTTTCTGTTAATGAGGAAATGAGAATGCCTCGTTTTCTAGTTTCTGTTAATGAAGAAATGAGATTGCCGCAGTAGCTGGTCTATCTGTTAATTTGAAGAAATAGGCCTGCGACAGCCACCAGTTCCAATCGTGTTCGGTTCTGTTAAGAAAAGAACATGAGATAAGCCATTGTTCAGGTTTCTGGTTAATAAAAATAAAATGCAGATGGCCGCGTAGGTACAGGTTTGCTAGTTAATGAAGAAATTGAGAATCGGCGTGTCACGTTTCGGTTTAATGAAGAAATGAGAAATGCCGCGTCTCAGAATCTGTTAATGAAGAGATGAGAATGCCGCGTGTCAGGATCATTCTAATGAAGCAAATGAGAATTGTGGAAACAAGCTTGATCATATTTATCTTTGAAAAATGTGAGTGGTTGGTGTAGGTTTGTTAATGAGAAATTGAGTAACTGGCCCGCGTGTCAGGTTTCATATATAATGAAGAAATGAGAATGCCGCACCTACGTGTTAGGTTTCGTGTTATGAAGAAATGAAGAATGTCGGCGTGTCAGGTTTTCTTTAATGAAGAAATGAGGAAGCCGGGTGTCTCAGGTTTCTGTTACGATGAACAATTAGAATGGCCGCATGTCAGGGTTCCTGCTATTGAAGAAATGAGAATGCGGCGTGTCAGAATCAATGTTCGCACAAATATTTTAGTTTCTTTATGAAAGAAAATTAAAGAAATGCGCACTGTCAAGGTTTCTGTTAATGAAGAAAAGAAATTTTTCTACAGATATGAATAAAGACCTATAATCTGTACCGCGGGCGAGTGGAGCACATATATACATACCAGAAGTAGCTACCCTAAACGGTCTCATTCTGTTAACGGCGAAATAGTTAAAGGAATGCATCCTCATAGGAAATGCGAACGAGCGTGCCACCTACCAAAATCTACGAAGACCGGGCATCCCCACTAAGCGCGGAAACCAAGACAAGAGCAACATATAGCAGACCATCACAAGATGCAAAAATGACGAAAGATACCCACCGACACAAAAGTGGATAAGCCACGGGCCATGACACAGGCAAAAATCATTACTCAAGCGCCGCCTACGGAAAACACTACAGCAGAAGGGTCGCTCATCCACATTCATACCACCCCGAAGCTAGCACACCACTACAGCAGAGAGAGCAGCACTGGGCGGCAATTGGCAGCCCTAAGCCTTTGGCGGGGGCCCTGGACGGTGTTTTCGTTGAAAACATGTGAAGAAGTAATAGTATTGAAATCGTGCACAGTAACAAACTTGGTTTAACCCTGGACATTGTAATGGAATATATTTAATATAAATATAATATATATATATATATATATATATATATATATATAATATATATATATATATATTATATATATATATATAATTTAATTATAATATATTATACTATAGTATAGATATAATATTATTATATATATATATATATATATTATATATATAACCTATCAATATATATATATTGCGCAGCTCATTTTTTTTTTTTGCCCCGTGATATGGGGCGTTAAAACCTGTTTTAGCCTCTGCATGGCGCGCCACGGGCCCTTATAAAGGCGCGGGGCCCAGAGCGATTGCCCAGGTCGCATTGCCATAGAGCCGCCACTGAGTTTATCAAGCAGACAAGCTTTGGTTATGGAGAGAGACACTCATGGTACAGCAAGAGAGAAGAAATGTCTTAATTGATGAAATCTTGAATATAAACAGTCTCGAATCTAAAGAGATTAACTGGATATCAGAAAGAAAAGTAAACAAGAGTTCGAGGACGATATGCTCCATAGTCAGTTCAAAAAAGTAATATACACTGAGCAACAACAACAGACATGTTATGCTGAAGGATTTCGTTATCCATACACGGATAACCAACGTGGAGGGACATAGTAACATTGACGGCCTATATTGCCAAACTGTTAATGTGAGACGATCTTTGAAAAAAAACAACATTTTTTTAAACATGATAATGGAACAGAAAAAACAATAATAATAATAATAATAATAATAATAATAATAATAATAATAATAATAATAATAATAATAATAATAATAATAATAATAATAATAATAATAATAATAATAATAATTATAATAATAATAATAATAATAATAATAATAATTATAATAATAATAATAATAATAATAATAATAATAATAATAATAATAATAATAATAATAATAATAATAATAATAATAATAATGATAATAATAATAAACTAAATTAAATAAAATTAATATATTAAAATTTAAATAAATAAATATAATTAAATGGAGAGAAAGAGAGAGAGGTGGTTACGTCATCCACAGCTTTCGTAAGAATATGTGTTTGTCTGTCTGTCTGTAGGTGTGTTCTTAGGATGGGTGCTCCCGTGAACTCACCAAAAACCAAAAAATCAAAAAAAGACTAGTAATAAAGACGAGTAAAAATTACTCGGCTTTAAAAAGCAGAGTAAATACGAGTAACGTCTAAGAAAATATAGAGTTAGGCCAAAGGGACCTTCGTGACGTCATATTTCCAACTGGCACTCACGGGCCTCCAAATCCACTCCGCAAAGTAACGCTCATATGGAGCACCGCAGCACCGGAGTCATTAGCCTCCAACTCCATTCTCATATCTGATGCTCACTACTTGGGTGGGTTCACTTTCCTTTTTTTTTCCTTTCTTTTTGATTTTTTATCCTCTCCCTTTGAAAAAGGCCCTGCCCGTGAGTGGTGGCATCGTGTATTATACTATATATATATATATATATATTATTATATATATATTATATATATATATATATATGATATATATATATATATTATATATATAATATATATATATATATAGTATATATATATATAATATATATATATATATATATTATATATATATAATATATAGAATGAGTGACATTTGTTAATATAATTAGATTCTTTAAGTTCCTGTTATTATATAAATTAATTGTAATTATTGAAAATAATAAGGAATAATAATGGGTTAAGAAGATAAAACACGTGCGACTTTTATTCTATTATTATTCCTGATCTTCATCTACAATCTCTTTTGTGAAGAACTTCGTTTGAATAGCTTGCATCAGTATCTTTCTTTGTACATTTTGTTGATTATTACAACTTTTACTATGGTTTTGGGCCGACTCGGGAGATGCGGCTGTGGTGTGACCATACAATTTCAGTGTCTCGTGCTGCACGGTGCCAGTTGCGCTGCGGTGACTGTGCGAAATAAGAATTCGTAGGGATTGTCTTTGATCAGAGTGATGAACTACAATTCTTGAAGAGAGTTTGTTTTACACATTTTGACAAACTCTTTTAATTTTCTGTCAGAACAAGTTTGGTTCTTTGCTACAGTTTGACTTTAAGTTACTGCACTTTGATATATATTATATTATATATATAATATATAAGATTATATATATATAATATAATAGATATTATATATAATTATATTAATAATATATGATTTATAGATATGGTAATTATATATATAAGATATAATATATATAATAATAATTATAATAATATATATATATATATATATGGAAAAGAAATATACATTGAGAATGTATATGTAGTGGTATTAAGAAGGTGATGAAGTTAATGTCAATATACGAACCCAAATGTTCGAACTTAAGTCTGTTAGTACAGATTATGATTGTATATGCATTACTGTGATTTGGATGTGGGTGTAAATAATTGATCAATGTCTAATATAGGATGAAACTGTACGGTACTAAACCGAACCTAAACCGTAAATGATTATACGTCTCTCCGGGAAGTAACTAATGAAGATGAAAACAAGAAACATTATAAAGGTTGATATTTTTTTTACCAGAGTGTGTGAAATATTAATACATTTTTGCAGAAGAAAAGTTTATAATTTCACCGAGAACATATTTTGAACGACTTCTGGGATTAAATTGAGGTACCATGAATTTGTGGAGGTAGAAGGCGCCGAGTGTATGATTATGACACAATGAATAATAGGTATTTAAAGCAAAGGGTTATAAGTTATTACTTGAAGAATGGGAGGAGAAAATGGTATAAACGTATCCATACCGGAGAGAATCGTCTTGGTCATGCGTTCTGCGCACTCCAACAGATCCCTCCTTCCGAACCATTCATCATTGTAAGGGGAACAATAGCAACACCGACCAGTTTATAGAGACGAAATGGCAAATGAATCCGGTTTTGATTTGGATGATTTTGATTCGAATGACGCTTTGATCACTGATTAAAAGGTAAGGACCGTGATTACCAATGAGATGAGCAGGTTCATTCTATATTCAACTAAATCTTTTTCTCCCTAAAACCCATAGTTTGATGGAGTTTGTTCTTGAGCAATTAAGGAGAGGAGAGGGCCATCGCGTATCGAGAATGAATAAACTCTTGTTTTCCTATTAATTTTACTAATTCTCATTCTGCTCCAAATCGTGGCAGGGATATTATTAGACTGGCTAAGCAAACACTGCTCATAAATGAGAGTGAATCAAATTCCTTTGGTCTCCAACTTATAAAAATTTCTGGCCTCTTGCCAAAAACATCTCTAATAATACTTGTAAATCTTCATTTCCTCCTCTTATTTGCTCCGACGGATCCGTAGATAACTCTCCTTTTGAAAAGGTCAATCTCTTCAGCCTCCTTTTTTATTTATTTCCACCCAGGACGATTATGGTATCCCTCCCCTTACTCCTTCTCCTCTCATGTGTCTTATATCTTTACCTGTGATAGGTATATGAGATCCTGGGATCATTGAAAGTCAAGAAGGCTAGTGGTTTGAATGGCATTCCTCCCAATGTTGTGAGGGAGTGTGCTTCTGAGCTGGCGCCTGTCCTTATTCAACTCCAATCCTCATATCCCATAATACTAATACTTTTCCACAATCCTGGAATAGCGCATATATTCAGCCGATCCCAAAAATGGGTAGAAGCTCTGATCCTTCTAACTATCGTCCTATAGCTCTCACTTGTATTCTGCCTGTAATTCTTGATTCTCTCCTTAACTGTCATTTTCTGCATCATCTGGAGTATCATTCCCTTCTTTCGTATCATCAGCAAGGCATTCGACGTCTAGGTCAACTGGTGACAGACTTTCCTACCTCACTGACTTATGATCTTTTGCCTTCATGAGCTAGGAGAGTCTTGTGTGGTGGCACTTGACACATCGAAAGCTTTTGTTAGATAGAGTGTGACACGAGCCACTGCTCTCTAAGCTTGCTTCCTTTGGGTTTCTTCCTTCTCAGTGCTTACTCTTATCAAATTTTCTATCTGATAGCTCCATATCCACACTTGTTGATGGAACAACCTCTTCCTATTTTTGTGTTATTATTGTGGTGTTATTCAAGGTTCTATTCTATCTCCAACTTTATTCTTAATTTTCATTAACGATCTCCTCAGCTGCATTTCTAACTCTGTTAATTTTCACTCCTATGATTTAAATCTCCATTCTTTCACTCATTTAAAATCTGCTCCCTCTTTTGGATATAGTATTGCCTGTCGTCTACAGATTTCTGATTCTATTCTTGCGGATCTAGATGAGATTTTCCAGTGTGGTCACTGCAACATTGTTAAATTCAACTCTTTTAGAAACTCAACTTCTTCACATCTCCCTCTCAAAAACGCCTCTCACATTTTCTGCCCCCTTCAACGGCTATAACGTCTCACCTGTGAGCAACATAAACATTTTTGGTCCAAACATGAGCAACAAATTGTCTTTGGAACCTCATATCACAACGGTTGCTAAGGTGGCCTCAAAGAAGCTGGGAGTTCAGCTCATTCTGCGGGAATATTTTCCTTCTGCACAGCTACTCCAGCTATATGTGGGCCTTATCCGCTTTTGGTTGGGGAGCTGTTCTCACATTTGGGGGAGTACCGACTCCATCCTTCTTTTGGATAGGATTGAGTCTAAAACTAAGAAACTAATAAACTGTCTCCTACCTTCTAACTCCCTGATCATCTCGCTCGGAATTTTGGGTGCGATGGCCAAGTCGCATTTACGTCTCTACCATTGCCGTCTTATGATTCCGATCGAAGCTGAGCTAATGGGCTGCGTAGTAATGTGGGCAAGACCCAACCCTACTACACTGTAGAGGATCTTCTATCCGAATGAGGCAATCCGTACTCACTGGAGCCTCCGATCGTCCCTCCGGTGAGCCTTAAGGTTGTATCTGATGTCACTTTCTCTTTGAAGGGAGTAACATCATGTGCACGAAGTTATCTTTCTTTAAACCCCATACCGTCTGTTCTGCAACCGATTCGCGAGAGATAACGCCTCAGATCATTCTTATTCAAGGCTGTTGTATTTTTTGGGCCCCAAATACCCCAAGTAATGTGATAACAAATCCCCCCTCTTTTAACTTCCCCCCTGCTCAAGAACATTCTCCTTGGCCAATAAGATGCGCCATATCCTTAGAAAGGGGTATAGTTCGACTGAATCCCATTGTCCTGACGGCGTCTCTCCAAATAGCTAAACGACGTCACACCGCTGCCTCTTACACACACTTGTTGTTCATCGCGTCTGGTTCTACTGTTTGATTGCGCCGGTGGCGAGGGTCAGTGTCGGGGCGGACATAACAGGGACAGCTGTGGGTGCGGTCGCTGTATCCCTGACCGCATAAACTCTCGCCATACCCTCTCATCTTCATCTCCAATTTTTACCATTAATGCTATAATGATTGCCCTCTCCAAAATTTATCCTTAAGCAAGCCATCATAATTTTATCAGATTGCCCGCGCCAGCCGCATTCAGGCACTAACAGACCCCTATTCTAAAAACACTGTGGCATTCGCTATTCAACAGTTCTTCGGCTGCTTCACTATCTCCAAAAAAAATTACACTATGTGGATCCCCTCTCGTGAAGGCAATAGATTATGGAAAGGCGGACAGAGAGGTCAGAATGGCGATCTCATCTTTCCGGAGCTGATCTAGGTACCTCGGATTCCATCCGACAAGGTTTGCCCGGTCCCATCTAATTAATTATTACAATATGCTGAGCCTCCAAGGCTTCCTACTACTGACAGAATGCGGCGAGGATCAGTGAGGGGCGAAACGTTAGAAAAGAAAATCCGAACATTGGTGAAGTGGGTCCTTCTCTCGACCGATCGTCAAAGCATCGTCCTAGGGATACTTGCACGCCTCTCATGTTGGCAACACAACATCCAGCACATCCACTGACATGTTCAGGGGGATCCCTCCCGAGTTTTGCAAAAATTTGCAGTCGCCCATAGCCGCAATCTTCACCATATCTCATTGATTGCCCACTCCCAACTGGGCCCATTCGCCGTGTCATTTCCTTCTTCAATGTGCAGGTTACACCTCTAAAGTTATCGCCATAGTCTATTGAATCCTCCCAATTGATAGTACTTGATTTTCTCTTATCTGTTCAAAACTAATTTCTCACAACATTTATTTTGCTATGGTAGTATTTAGGACTATTTTAACATGTAGGGAATTTTTTATTTAGCTTCTTTATTTTATTTGACTGAATGTCAGTTCGTCGCATCAATTTGTTTGCTTTTGTGACATCTAATAGTTAGTATCGAGCCAGAACTAATCCATGGATTGATTATCAACCAGTGTGCCGCTATATTGTGTCATGTGGTTTGGTTCTTACATGAACTCAAAGGAAAATATGTATAATACGGTATAATAATATATTATATAATAATATATAATATATATATAGTATGATAAATGACTCTATAGTAATATAGTAATAGTATAAATATATAATATATATAATAAGATATATAATATATATAATTATATTATATATAGTATATAAGATATATATATATATAGTATATATATTAAGATAAATATAATATATATTATAATATATAGCATTAATATATATATATATATATATAATATATATATATATTATATACTATATATAAATCATATTACTCAGACTATATGACGACTGGTAAGACCTTTTAATATAGAAACGGGAAGCCCAATCGCTCATACAACATAAACTTCTTCATCATTTAATGGCAAATACTTAACAAACATAACTTTCGGCCTGAGTAGGGATCCCCAGCTGTCTCCCATACTCAGGTAACATATATACTTTGAACAACAGAATTTCATCATATGTTACCTCCACCTTGTTATTAAGACAATATGTATGATAAGTATTAGAACATTTTGTCTCCCTCCTCAACAACCCAAACACCATGATTCTAAAGCTCATTAAGCCTATTCATCCTCAGTTTCAGTAGTAACGATAGGAAATGCCTCCAAATAACTCTACCCCTCCTCGGATACCCCCACCTAATCACATGGAATAAAAATTACTTAATATACTATTATATCGAAGAAAAACCAAGTAATGGAGAGAGATAACCTCCTTTATCTAATCATCTCCCCAAAACACAAAAATTAGCTGTTCTGTCACTCTAATTCTCCGTGCCATTCGTATATGCTCTCCCCTCTTCAGCAAAAGAAACTATAACATCCACAATACTTTCAAATACTTTACTATCCTGAGTTTTTCATTCCAAAAGCATTTAACAAAGCAAAAAAGAGGTAGCTATAGCACCTTTCCCCCGAAAAATAGCAACACCCCCTTTTTACCAATTCCTCATACCATATATCCGTTAAATAACAAATATTACCAAAAAATATTACCCTCATTCCACATCAAATACACCTTAAACAACATTCTCAAACCCCAAAACGAAAGAAAATCCCCCCAAAGCTGTAATAACTCCCGCGCATATGCTTGCAATAAAATTATAAGGTGAAACCAAGGATCTCAAAGAAGTAAGAACAACATACAGTATGACCTGCACAAGGACAACATAAATCACTTAACATCATAGGCGTAAACCACAGTAGAAGACTCGGCGAGTAACTGATATAAAGATGAATTTCAGAATATACAATCACACAACCAATCGAAATTCAATGGGAACCTGGTTGCCATTAAAAGAACAACTACAATAGCAGTCCCGGTGAAGTTAAGATAGATATATACACACAAGGAATACTGAAAACATGCACAAATATTCTCAACAACACCAATGAAGAAACTGCAAGACCAAGCTGAAACACAACTGAACTGAGAAGAGCAAGAAAGAATCCAGTCCCTACCGAAGAGGTCTCGCGTGGGCGGGACGAAAATTAGCTTCCTTTTAAAAATGTTTCATTAAAAAAAAGTGTCTTTTAACAATGTTTTTAATTTGTACATTTAGTAAATAAAATGAAGTGACAGTAAAGCTAACACTAAAACACCAACTCAAGGGCTTCCTCTCTAAAGTAAATATATCACTACGACAAAGTGTTTTAAATATATTAATATATTAAGTATAATATTATATGATATATATAATTAATATTATATATAGTATATATTATTATATATATATTTATAGATTATATATTATGATATATTATATATAATATTATAATATAATATATATAGATATAATATATATATGTAATATAACTTATCTTCTAGAAAATCAATTATTTAAAAATTCTTTCGAAAATATTATTTAATTGAATTAAAAAATTATCTCCTTTTATAATTAAATTATAAATTAAGGAAATATATTTTAAAATAATATCCTAGTACTAGCATACAAGTGTTAGTATTTTTTTACACCTAACCCACCCAGCCCGCCCGGCAAAATCCCGCCCCCGCCGGTCCCTACATAGTATATATATATAGGTAGTACTAGGGTGTATATTATATAATAATTAATATATATAGATAAATATATATATATTATAATGATATATATATTATGATATATATATAGTATTATACTATATTATAGTACTAATTCTAGTATATTATTATAGTAATATAATAAATATATATATAGAATATATATATTATAGAATAATAGTATAAATAATATATTACATATATAATATTAAGTACTATATATAGTATAATATATAATATATATAATAATATAGTAAGTAATAGTATATTATGATCTATATATATATTATTAAAGTATATAGTATATATATAATATCTATTATATTATATATAGAATATATTATATATATATCGATATATAGATAGATGATAAGTAATATAGTATATATCTAATGCCAGTCGACCTTTAGCTAGCTTTTTGCCAGTCATTTCTTAATTTGTGGCTCCATATTGAGATTCCTGTACTGGCAAATGATGGTAAGAAGAAAAGTCATTGGCCTCGTTCCTCTGGGCCCATTTTTAAATAGGCAAGTGGGTCTTCAAGGAAATTTTGAAAGATGCTGAAATATTTTGTTTTTCACCTGAAATAGATAAAATTTTGCGTCTGGGAATAAAAATAAAATACATAGATGTTTTATGTAAAGTAAAAGTTTAGAAAATTAATTATAAAGCTTGATCCAGATCTGCTAGTTGCGAAATGCTTTTGAGGTGGAACATGTAAATCTATTCAAGAGTTTTTCTTGCTGTTGTCTTCATTAAGTATAAGATCTGCTGAAAACCAAGAGTTGTTCCCCAAACATTATTTGTTCGTACGGCTGTTATTTTTTGCCCTTCATATCTGTCGCTCTTACTTCAAGATAGGTTGCCTGAGATGGATGGGGCTCTTACAATCTTTTAGCGAGGCGGTAAATAGTAGTGTGCAGATTGATTGCATATGTCTTATGGTTTATTTTTATAAAATCTAATTTGATATAACTATTTATAGCATTTTTTTAACCACTACATAGTATTATTAATATATAATATATATTATAATATATATATATAATATAGTAAGAATATAAAATAATATAATATATAGTATTAATGATATAAAAATATATTATATATATATATAAATATAATAAATGATTTCTTCTTTCTTTCTTTATCTTCCTTTGTTACCGACTGGGGGTGAAGTGCGTGTCATGCATCGGAAAAGAAAAGCAGTACAAGAATATGGCAAACAAATAAGTCGAAAGGAAAGCCCACCTTTACCGCCCCTCTGTACTTAATTAGTGAGTAACTTGTCACAGACACGAAAAATCACCTAGAGGGCTTCATGGACTGGTGCGACGGACCCTCACTAAATGGTAAATCGTGCATGTAAGGTCTCTCCCTGGCCAGTGGCCACATGTTTACCATGGCCCATACAAAACTTGCGCCATTCACTCTCTATTATTCACCTTTAATTCTCGTCTCTGCAAACTCACATTCTCTCCTCAAACATTCGTTCACTGACTCAATCCACTTTCTCTTCTTTCTCCCAGCCGCGGTTCCCAACACACTCGCCACTATACATCCGCTACACAACCACTCTCATTCCATACCTTTCCACATGTACCAACACCATTCAATACATAACTTTCATGTATCTCTCATTTCGCCCTTTCTTCACACCACACAGCCTCCTAATACTTCATTTCCCCATTTTATCAAATCTTTTCACACCTAGCATGCCCCGAATTATTGTCCACTGAACACATGAACTTTAATTAGTACTCATGCATACCAAAGTCGCTCACACATACAAACCAGTAACAACATACCCTCGATGTAAGACCCTAGCGGCACTAAGCCTTAGTCCCTTACATTCACCATACGATTCTATTGCACCAGCAACCCCTGCCTATTGCAACTTAACTTTCCTGCCATTCAAAACTTCCTACTACACTCTGCAGTCATCCGTTTCCTTCCCATCCAACACATACCCTACAATATATACTTTCACGGTTAGAATATATATAATATATATATTATATAGTATAATATATATATAGTAATTATATATATCTATATATAGATAATTTATAATTATAGACAATATATATATATATATATATGTGTTCATGTTACGTGTTATGGTTTCTGTTCTGTTGTTAAACCGCCGATTGAGCTGTAGCTTGAGTAGTGCTGGCGATAGCTATTTTTATACCTCGAGGAATTAGTATTCCACTTAAATTCAAATAATTTATTTAATTCAATGCTTACAGCAACTTTTAGCAAATATAGAAAAAAATTAAAAACGTAATAATATAGTTACAGAAAAAAAAAAATAAAGATTTATAAAAAAAAAACTTTTAAATCAAAATTTCTAAGCAAATAAATTTAAAAACAATCTACTCCCTTCCCCAAATTGCAGCCTTGCCACTAACAAAAAATAACAAAAAACAAAAAACAAAAACAAAACAATACACTTTATAAATAACATTATATAGTACTACCAATCAAGGTACTTTATATAAAGGTAATTCTGTGTTCTTATTCGGTTTCCTTTACCAAGAAAAAAAACAAAAATTAATAAAATAGAAATTGCGACTCAAGTATTTTTTATCTTGACCATCCCTTGCTTCTTAAGGTTTTACGCTCTAGAAGTTTCTCTTCAAGTGACCCAGCACACCAGTAAAACAGATAGATATTTTTTCAGATCTCGATCGGGATGCACTCTAGTCCTGGAATGAAAAAAAAAAACTAAAGAATAAAATATTAATAACAAAGTTTAAATTGTCTACTATACGCCTCTAACACATCCTAATTGCCTATATTTACACTTTTCACATTTCGCAATGCTGCTACCTTCGCACTGTGACGTCATCAATGGAGAATAAATTAATAAGATCATCCATAATTGGTAAATCCTTGCTTTGGAACTGTGGTTATAAACCAAATTTTGAAGATCTCATTATTCTTATAAATATATTTGTCTTATAAGTGTATTTTATTCACATAAATGGGATATAAGTTTTTTTTTTTTTATTTTTGTCATCCCTATGATGTAACAATTGGGAGAGGTAGGAAGAAGAATATCCCGTTTCTGCTACCATTTTATTGGAAAGTCTTTATCTATTTCTTCATCAACAGCCATCTTCCCGAAAGGATTAAAAGAAAACATAAGCCCTAAATATGCCACCATAACATGCGCATAACTACCAAAATAGGTTTTTTTTTCAGGAAAGGCATTAAAGTGAAATATATGCAAAATTAGTTGGACAGTCACAAAGACAATACGCCTTCTCTTTCTCTCTCGTCTCTTGGGGAGATTGAGAGAGTGGGAGTGATGTCATTCATCATCCTAGTTAAAAAGTACACATCATTACAATCTCTCCGTAAGTAATCAACTTAAAAAAAAAAAACGCCTACTTTTGAGTTATCTATATTTGTCTATATTTTTTTATCATTGATTTTAACTTTTATCAATTATACATTTTTTTTTTTTTTTTTTGTTTCTATTTTATATTTATTGTTCTTTTGTTCAATCTTATTTTAATTTGCCGTTCGAAATAATTATACATTTTTGTGTTAGTTTGTAAAATATGTAAAATTACAAAAGAGATCTATCAGAGCGAACAAGAGGATCTCCTTGTACTCTCCCCAGGTTGTCTATTGGCGGAATTTGTTTCTCAGTTTGCTCTAATGACATTTCTTTTTTCTTAACCCTCACTTGGTTTCCCTAAATGTGCTTCAGATATTCTCACACATAATTTAGTATTTGATTTTAAATTATCAACAATTTATGGGTCTACAAACAAATTTGGCTGAATTTGAAATTTTTTTTTTTTTTTTTTATAGAGCCCTATTCTTTTAAAACAGAAGTTTTCAGTTACCTGAATAAATTTAATTCAATCTTTGGGAAATTTTGTTTGTTTTTGAGAAATGGGAGGAAAGTCTGTTGTTTGTGTGTCACAAAACGTTTTAAAATTGACATGTAAATTAAATAAATTAATATTGGTAAATAAATGGTAAGTTTAACATTCCACAAGTACAACAATGCAAATAAGATTGATCAATCAGAAATTCTTCCCAGTTAAGATCCGATTTTTTACAATAAATGGTTTAGTGTCCTCGGACTTGGGTTGAACATGTGTAGTATTCTAGTAGTAGTGTCCTATTTAATAATGCCACTCACTCAAAATAACTCTACATAATGAAGGTTAGAACATAGGTTCAAAAATTATGTAAACATGTTTCCAGAGAGGGGGATGTGTCCTCATAAAGGATGCTGAAAAATATAAATACTACTACTAGTAAATTAGCCAAGTTTCCCAATAATTATATAGTCTGGTTCTACTAATATCTTGCCATTCGACCCTTGAAAGTGACCTAACAAGGACACATTTGCGACGCTAAGAGGAATCTCTTGTCATAAAATAAAACAAAAGAAAAAAATTGATGTCATAAACCATAACAAATCCTGAAACACAATTCTGCTTGTTTCGAAGATCACGACAAACAAACGACATTTTCTAAGCTAACTGCCACCGTAAAACCGAAAGTCATTCATTACCATCCTACTCGCTGTTAATCTATATTTATGGTGCTAAAATACAACATTGCATCATTTCGCTAGTAACTTTTCTTCTAGAAATTAGTTGTCGATGAACAGCGTTTAAATTTACCATTTGAAACGATACCATCATTGAAGATCATGATCTACGAGGATCTGATAGCAGCAGACCTTTTAATAAAACAAACTTTACGCATTTAAAGTATTTTAATTTGCAATTCAATGAAATAAGAAAGGTTTGGCTTTCTAATACAATAAACATTTTTCTTTGTAAATATTAAAATATCTGTTAAGTGTTCATAATTTAGTCATTATCCTAATAATCCAAAAATGCCTATTTGAACTTCCTCCTAGGTTAGTATGAAAAATTAATAAATAGTATATAGAATTTGTTTAGAAGAGGGCCATCATTCAACTATTAAATATAATTCCTATCTTGCAATTGAATCCCGAAAATATACTTTAGTGAACCCTTTATTACAAAGTCTGATATTTGATGAATGCGATTTGAATAGCAAACTTGCAAAAAATTTCGAGCTGCAACAGATTGGAATTGCAAATTAAGAAATAGGGCCCAAAAAATATTTGTTCCCCATACCCGTTTACAAATTTCATAAACTGCTTAAGATCACGTCGATTAGGACGTTGAAAAAGATCTTCTACCTGTTTGTTAGAATTCTTAGTTTGTGAGCAGCATTCTTTTCGCCTGCACGGCAATGAAACCATCAATCGTTAGGTGTAAAATATGGATTATTACGTTGTGGAATACTCGATGGCCGAAGAAGTCAAATTTAGTTATTTTCTCATTTCAACAATATATTAAAGCATAGATATAACAAAGCATAGTTACTGTCTCGTGTTGACCATTGCCAGTTTTCGATGGGTAGAAATTGTCTACATGATACGAATATAACTCTATATGAAGTCCAATTCGCATTTTATGCTCCAAAAATCGTTATCCATGCCCAAATTTCACTTGCTATGAATCTTAACTTCAAATTCTAACAGCCAGAGGAACTCTTTTCAACATGCTTTTTAATGATGGAGAGCAACTTGATGATGAATCTCTGGTAATATTTTCAATAGCAACAGCAGTTTATAAAAAAATTAGTTTAGGGAAAATGAGTCCCGGTATGCATATATACTGCATGACTGTTCCTATCAATCTCACGATTTTTCTTGGGAATTCATTTTTATCTGTATAAACACCTTTGGTACTTAAAAACAAAAGAGAGAGGTAAGATCCCAGAAATAATCATTCTATGCTTTTCCCTTATTATAAAATTCGAGATTGAATAAAGTGCCTGATTTATATAGATATATATAATAGTAATTAAATAAAAAATATAATAATAAATAATATATATAGATAATTTTTATGTTTCCTGATAGTAGATTATATATAAATATATAATATATAATAAATAAGAATAATATATATATATATAAATTATAGTATAATAAAAGATTATATATATATATA
>JABUQX010041496.1:0-15637 GCA_015478945.1 Trachelipus rathkii | reverse complement strand
GACGTAATAACTATATAATGGGTCGACTACTGTGATAAGAGTAGGGTTCATTATTCTTTTTAATCATTTAGGCTTTTGCTTATTCTATTTTATGTGCCTGGGGGATTGGAGCCAAAAAAATTCGTAACGCAACCTTTACTCAAAGCTCAACTCTAGGGGAGAGAACAAAGAAAATGGATTTTTTGTTATGGTTAATGATTGTAAAAAGGAATAATATATATATATGGTATATATCAAATAATTGTATACTATATATTATACAAGAAAATCAGTATATTATTATTGTGATAAGTTAATTCTACGGGATTTTGTTGGTATATCTAGCATAAGGCGAACCCTATAATATACATATATTACCTACTCACTCACACTTATTACCGCGTAGTTTATCTCTCACCTATATATCATTCCCCTCATAATGTGTTCTAACTTAATACCTCTCACCTCATCCCTATATATACTAGAAGATACCTAGTATCTCATTGTGATTATTTATACTATTAATTGAAGGAGTAATTAAATTCCCAAGGATTTTTATATATAGGTATATATATATATATTATAATATATATATATATATATATACCGGTAATATATATACATTATTATATATATATATAACGGATATATATATATATATTATTATAATATATATATATATATATATATATATGTGCCACGTGTTTCTATGGATTATAATATATATATATAGAATAGTTATATATAGTTATAATTATATATAGTTGTAAAAATTTTATAGAAAGTATATTTACTATATATATACTCATAAAATATATATAGTACTAACGGTTATTACTATTGATCCCTTTTCAATGAGAATCTCACATATATATTGAATATATTTTTTTATATCTTTGATACGAGTGAGTGATAATGATGTCATCCTCCTACATAAGAGTAATATCTTATGTATTAGGTATTCCATTTGATGAAGTTTCACTGCAAAGGATAAGTACGAATAGATAATCATGTATATCAATGTATTTCCGAAAATGTAAAATAAAACTTTTTTTTTATCCTGTCTCCCCTTCTACTATCGGGAAGAGGTAGGGTTATATATATAATATATATATGTACTATATATAACCAGCATTTTCAGGTATGTAAATGAAGAGTAATCTCATGAATATCTTGTTATTTAGAATAAACAGTTTACATGGAGAAAGGTTTGGGAGATGTTTGAGGTAAATTCCTTTGGATTTTAAAAATATACGGAGGGTGTTGTATAAAATAACATACTATTAAATTAAGTGAATATCCGAAAGCCTTCATTCATCCTAACATTAACTAAACTTTGCCAGGAATTTACAAATGTATAAATGTAGAGTATTTGCTTAAGTTTTATATTTCGACATATAATTAAAATTTCATGTACCCTCGGCAATACAAAAAAAAAATTAATTCAAATTTGACCGTAAGAATATTGAAAGCACTCCTCGTTACTCGTGGTTTTAACCCTATGTGATTGTAGTGTAGTGTTTAACGAAGTATCTATTGGACATAATGTAGTTTTGTAACCTTGATATATAAAATGCAAATGGCTATCAAAATGATACCCCTTATCTCAAGTTATGCATGTTTACGCCTTACCAGTAGATGATCTCGTATTTGGCACTCTCAAACTCTCATATTGAATACTGATGGCAGGGAGATTTATGGCAATTTTCCAAGATTGTTCTCATAAATATATATTATATGCATGTATGCATTGTGCTAAGAGTTTGGAAGAGATGAATTTTTCTCATGATTGAGAACATTCCGATTGGATTCCCTATATTTATTCTCCTCGTAGTCTCCATAAATGTTATATTAGAACTCTTTGTAAGAAGAATTTCGTGTGAATATCCGGATAGACTGGCTAATATAGGGCACCAAACCAGTTAACCTTCTGTTGGATTGTGCTCGTCAAACTATAGACCTTACCTTCACTTGATACCTTTTAAATATATAGCAATAGGTATATGCTTGATGGGTATATAAATAATTTGAATATTATATAGTTATAGTAACTATTGCTTGCGTTTATGTGTTTATATATGAGTAATGTCCAGTGGCGTCTCTTAGAGGTTAATCTGCAGTTTGTTGTAGTAGTCTCCATTCAAAACAGATTCATTAAAGAGTGTGTGCATACGTACACTTTTATTTGATTGAGTGCATGGTAATGGTGCGCCCGATGAATATATTATAATACTTAATACTCCTCTTTTAGATCTCTTTTAGCAGCTATAAATCCATGCTCGGTTTAGTCACTGAGCTGGGGGAAAGAAATAATAGTGTTTGTGCAAAAAATATTCTATAAAAAAACAATCCACAGAAATAACATATTATAGCGTTTCAGTTAAGATATTAGAAGTATGAATATTCCTAGTTTATGTTATATTAAGCTTTTTATCGAGAGAACCACAATGAAATTCAAATTCAGACCCGGAATACTTCCCGGTAATGGTAGTGAAATAGATTTTCTCTATACTAGATCTAAACTATGTTGCATGATTCTTAGTTTCCAGTTTGGTATGTGATAACCGTATAATCTTCAATAAAGACTTAGAGCAGATTTTTCGGGATCGTCCTATACCAAGATAATGTTCGAGGATATTGTAATCTCCGCTCAAGGACTTACCAATCACATTAAGTGTGGGATGAGATTTTCGATACATAAATGTTAATCTCTCAATCGGCAACTCATTTTAAATTCTGATTAATTATAGCAATTACAGGATCTGCAGCTCGCGAGAAACCTGTTTTGTATTGCTTCATATATTTAAGTTTATTAGAAATTGCAGGAACTATAATTAGATTAGAAAAATTTTATGCTCGCAATTGCATAGAACTCCAGGATCTAGAGACTTCTTCCGACTCTAACATACATTTTGAACACTCTACGGTTCTATCGAATGTCTTTTTAGATCTCATTTGAACCTCCTAAATATTCTTGAAGAGCGTCTAATAAAAAATTTTATGCTTTTTACAAATAATAAATGTTGATGGAATAGTGTGAGATTTTTCTAAATGTATTTTGTTAACAAATGATGTACATCTCAAAGTCAAATCGGTGTGTTGAGATTAATTAAAGTGGTATACATACCACATAGATAAGAGTGAGGAAGAGGAATATTGGATGGCGTGAGGAGATGTTTCTTGTTCTTCATCTCGAATTATTCTGATCAAGCTGTGATGTGAGATAAAAGGAGTATCAAATTTCTGCCTTTACTAGAAGTGAGAGAAGATGATGTGAGATGCTTTTCTACTACCCACTATATCGAGAACTAGCAGCGACAATTGTATGAAGTCACCATTATACAAAACTAGAGTTAATATAGCAGAATTCTCATCATCAAATCAATCATGCCACAACAGAAGTAAAAACCAGAAAATTAACATACTAATAAGAATAATAATATTTTTGAATTTTTAGTAATTGCATATATATATATAATTAAAATTTATATACTGGAAATTTGAATAAGTATTGATATTTGTAAATGTTATTGTGATATATATATATATCATATATTATATATAATATATATATATACTAGATATAATATATTAGAGTAATAATATTATTTTATTATATATAGATTTTATTATATGATACTACTATATAATATTAATATAATTTTTTATATATAGTGATAATAATGTTTTGGTTTATTTATTATGTGTGAATATATTATATATGTTTACAACCTTAAATATATATAGATTTATAAGTTGTTGTATAATTATGTTAATATACAAAATGAATGATGTATCTTCAAAAACTAGATATATATCACTATATTATAATTCTCATATGGAATATAAACTGATAGTATATATGAGGAGGTCATATTCGTGATAATCAGTATAATATATTATAATGAGCACAATAGTTATATCACTTATACATATGGAAGAAATGACCTTTCAATAATGTAAAATTTTGCTACGATCTAATAATCTTTGTGCATTTATGGCTCTCAGTGTGGTATATAGTTTTTACTTCATAGATGTTCGCTACTTAACTCAGAGTGTGTAAAAAGGGTTAATAAAATTTATTGATATTATTTTATAATATTATTTTCTATTATAATGATAACTATTTAATATTTTTGGATTTATATATATTTTACAATTTCTAATATTTGTTCTTTTTGTTTTTTTTATAAATCATTTTTTAAAAATTAACAACGTTTGAGACGAGAATATATATATATATACTATATATATATATAATATATATATATATATATATATATATATATATATTATATATATATATATTATATATATATATAGTATATATATATATATATATATTATATATATATATATATATATATATATATATAGTATATATATATATATATTTATATATATATATATATATATATATTATATTTTTATATATATATATATATTATATATATATATATAATATATATATATATATATATAAATATATATATATATTAATATATATATATATTATATATATTATATAATTTATATATATATATATTAATTATTATTTAATATATATATATAATATCTATATTATATATATATACTGTAAGACTGGTATATATTATATATATAGGCCAGCCTCCGAAAAGCCATCCTGGATATGGATGTGCCGACAATAAAACTAGGAATTCTCTGGAATCTGTTCTATTAATACATCGAGCCCCTTAAAAAAAAAAAACTTGTTCTTTAAAATTTATTATATATATATTATTGAAGTTGCCAATCGTGTCACAAAATTCTGTGAAACGTTGCAATTTCTTGACGTTACGGAAAAATATATACGATGCTAAATAACCATCAATGTGTTGCCTGGCTCGGCATATGTAATACAAACCTCTCTTGAAAAATTAAACCAAAATTTTGTATATGAAACTTTGTATATGAAATTCCTGAAGTGCGGATAAACTGCTTCACTTTTTTATTCATGTGATGGAACGACTTGTAATCTCACTGCATTACTTCACTCTATAGATTAGTGCTATAAGTTGCCTCAACAGGATATCTTAATTTTACTCGACTTTGTAGAGAAAATATGTAATCATTTGTTCTCTTTATTATTATCTTCTTTATAGGTGAGGGTGTTCGTGAGCTACAACGTGAGTAATAGGACTAATATTAGTGAGGGAGGAGACGAAGTTCCCCTTACTGTTTCGTTCCCTACCTGGCAGGCCGAACGATAACCTCACGATTTCACCATATTAGTTTATATTGTGTTTACTCGGTGGTAATATGATTTTAATTAAAAATAGATAAATAATAAATATCTAACATATTTGGCACTCCTTTTGCCCGTGCTATCGAATTACTTGAGTGCTTACTTTACGTTATTTTCCAGAACTCCCAGTTAAATTATTACATATCAAGTTATTTTATTTACCAAATTTTTAAATTAATTTTAATAATTTTTATCTCAAAATTTGCTCTTCACTAATATTATATTTATTTTTCTATTTATCTTAAAACAACTAATATCCCTTACTTTGGAGCATTCATATTTTGTTTCTCCACCCAAATATCAAATACAATTGTGGTAATTTAGATGCTTCACACGCAACTCACAAAACAATAATTATAGCTATTTAATATATTAAATCAAAGATTTGTATAGTTTAACAATAGCAGCTTGTTCTTAGAGCCTTATACCGTTGAATCCAGTGTGAGGGAAATAGTGGCAATATGAAATACTCCCCACAAACATTAAAGGAAATTAGGTTAATGATCCATATCTTCCTATCAGAAGTAGACAGCACATATTACTTAAACAATACTAACACTAAATATCTGAATCAGTAAAACAATCAATATTAACGGAGTATACCCCAAGTGTGCAATCCTATTATCCTCCACATCATTATTCAATACTTTATTCTCAGACTGGTAACTTCCTAATATCAATAACCAAACAAATCAATGAACCCTAACTTTATAAACATAACAACTTGTGGCATGAAATGGAAATTAACGCTTATCATATGCATACTACTATACCCATTAAGGCCATATAGATCATGTCCGAATATACTCCGCCTGCTCCACAAGCTTATGCGCCCTACCAAACCAACTATATACATAACCTTAGTGTGTTTCTATAAGTTAAGGGTATCTCTCTAGTGCGCAGTGAACAATAAAGTTTGAAGATTCTGGTTGCTTGTTCTGGGCACCTTTTCTCCACATATGGCACTCGTATAATATTTGTGATGTTTATAAGATTTGTATATCAATTATGTGTGTTTATCCATAATTTGTATAGAGGAGGAAATTAAACAACTACAATTATCATGCATCGAGTCTTATAATCAAAATTACCATTTAGTCGTTTGTCGTTAATAGTGGTGCATCTCTCCTTATTCGCGTTGGTTAAAGTGGATATGAGCTACCAGGGGTTTATAGCATGTTTGACAGCTAAATTAGATTCCAAGTTGGATATTTTTACTCAATGTAAGCATTCTACATAATCTTATCTCACTACAATATATTGAAATGTGTATACCAAACTTTAATAGGTTATTGTGTTGTGTAATTTAAATCTCCTTTGATTTTATGATTATTTATTTTATATTTATTATTATTTTTTATAGTGATTAAGTGTTTGAAAGCTTTGAATATTTTATATAGTAAATTTAGTTTCTAATTTTGTATTATTTGTGGCCATTTTCTCAAACTTTATCAATTTTATATATGATAAATATTGAATATATATTATATTAGTATCGTACAATTCTATAGTTAATCATAGAATTAATTTTTAATTGTAGTGAGTGAGGTGTAGAGTAGCCTGGTAATAGTGTCACATATTATTTATATTTAATAATAATATATTAAAATATATAATTATATCATATATATATTAGGACTTAATTAATTCTCGAAAACATTCCTAACCCAGAAATCATCCTCTGTTTCATTCTAACGTAGCACTCTCTCTAGCCTAATATTCTAAAGTCTTTCATTTAAAATAAGGCGGCCAAACTTGTGCATCAATGACTCTATATAACTGGTGATTATATCACTTAACATTAGCTTATATACAGTTATAATAATCTTATTACTCTCTTGCTCTTGTAAAACAAATACTATTACGATTATATTATTATGCCCAGCATTTACTTATTAGCATTTATTTCTAGCTCTCAACCACTATATATTTTGCTACTATTCAAATTATATCTAGTTACTTAATAAGTTACCACCTCCTTATACTCTCGTGCTTTTCTTGCAGTCGCACCCTCGCACCCCTCAGAGTGTATTCCCCAAGTTTTATGTCGTGTTAGTTTAAAAACTATTAATATTATATTGTGAGACTAACACTATGTTGGATGTGAAAGTAAACAACATAATACAATCGTATAATTTACTCTTCCAATTCATTTGCCACTTATCTTGCCCACCCAATTAAGGTATCAAGATCATTTTGAAATTCTTTATACTGCCTTCACTTATTCCTAAACGTGGTGGCTACACACTTGTAGTCTACATGCATGCATTCAAACATATGATAACTTTGCCAGTAATGATTTTACACAAACTTGGTCTCTATTTTAATAAAATCAACATTATATTAGTTTTAGAAGGAATTATTTTATTATCAGTGAGACATAGCCAGCACTGAACCCATGATTAGTGTCCGAGCAACACAACATCGTCTGAACTTCTCGCCTCGTTAACTCGAAAAATATTCACCAAATCCAGTTTATAGCATGATTATACGCTCGTGATTATCCATGATTCGCAACCACTCGTTTAATCCTATCCATAGTGGACTCTACTTTACCATCATATACTGACTAAATAGACAAAATCTTCATATATTTAATATACAAGAGAGGATATGAAACAGTGAAACACATATAATCTCAAATAAGCACAAATTTTACTAAAGTACTTCATATAAAAATATACATATCAACTGCGATCTCATCGCTCGACTTGAACTAGTCAGTAATGTATTCCCATAAATTTCTATAATAAAGGTATTGTCTGACATGATCTACCCTTTTCTAGAAAATCCGTGTCTAGGGGTAATCATACTCAAAATACTCACTTGTTTATCTTCTAATAATAATATATTTCTCTATATATATTTTTTCATATTTACTTTTCTCATAACCTTGACAACCAGAGATGGTCAATACCTAACCTGGCCTATAAATTTTTCCCATAATAAAAATTTTTTTACTACCTTTCTTATAATAAATAGGCACCAATAACATATGCCTATTTTCCAGTCAACATGTACTCCATCATCCAATGTTATATAGATCGCTTAAAAATTACAAATACAGTTTGCCATTTGACTAATTGCTATGTACTATACCCTCTTCTCACATGAATTCTAACCATAATATATATTAATATATATATCACTTGTCAGTAGTTTTTTACAAATATTGCCTGTGGGCGTGCCTGTGCCAAGTGTAGATCTTAGATAGAACTAGGGATGTATATTTTTTACATCAAATTCAAATTCGGTGTGGAAGTCGTGATTGTGGTGAGCGATGCATACACCACGATGTGATAACGTGGCGTATTTACTGTTATCTAATCTCCTCTCCTCAGTAAACACTGAAGCAAAAATAAGCATTTGAAAATGTTGACCATTTCTTTATCTGAAAGCATTGAAAATTTTCATCAATTTTAAGGTTGGACCAGTGGTGGGGCCTATTCGCTCTCACGGGTTTACCAATTTCCTTTCCATATCGAATTGTCGATGAAGCAACTTATACATTCCTTGCTAAATTAATTCTGCCTCTCTCTTTGCCTTTCTAATTGATTGATTAAGAAAAGCGTGGCGGATTTCTTTTTTCTAAAATTTTCTAAATCAGCTTTCCCTAGTGATACTTCTCCTCCTGAAATAGTGTTAGACTCCACAATACACCCTCTCCCGCTTGGTTCAATTAAGGTTTTCTTCTCTTGAGTGCTTCTGCGAATTTAGTTTCCACCATAACACGGTTTTCCCTTGTTCCACGCTATTCGCCCTTTAGTGCTTAAAACATACTGACGAAAATGGTTCGAGATGTGATAACACCCCGTTTCTGTCTTAAAATGTTTCCAATCCTATTGCGAGAGAACTAGTTTTATTCCTGTCTGTTATATACTTCTTTTAGTTTTGATATACAGATTCGTACCTGCTCCACCTCCAGCCCATGATTCATCTCGATATTATAGAGTAAATCGCCAATTCGTGGAAATCTAAATGCATGATATTTACCTAAAATTAATTATTATTGAAAAACCATATATATATATATCATATCATATTAAATCTAATTATATTTAAAATTGGTCTCTAGCATAAGTCCTATATATGCTACACGTCAATCGTGCTATCTTCTTTGCACCATACTTTCATCGTTACGTGTAAATGAAAGGATTAGGAATTTATGTATCGTTATCTTTGTAGGTTTGGTTCCTTGGACCATCTGGTCAAAAAGTTATCTTATAAGTTATACAATTGTATCATGAATGCAAATGAACTAACTATGGAGTCAATATATAGAAAAAGAGAAAAAAAAAAAAAAAATTTAAAACTTGACCGGAACGTCGTAATTTTCTTAGTACCTATATAAAATTTTTTATAATGTCCCATTCTGTTTTTATGACTTTATATAAGTGGCTCTCTATTTTGTTAAAAAAGTGCAATTATACCCTCAAATCTGATATATATTTAATTTTCGTTTACTATATGTTTTCTTTATGATTTTTTATTATTATTATTATTATATTATATATTGATAATTTATATTAAAAAATTATATACCCAAAATGATTAGTAAAAAATTCCCATAAAATCTATGACGGAGTGTGTGCATATTGTAAAAAAGATCCAGAGTAAAAGATATCAAACCTAGTGAAATGTGGCAGTTACATAGAAGTCCCCCTATCATCATATAAATAAAGTGCCATTCCAGATATTTTGTATTGAAATAATTATTATTATTAATGTACTAGCTTAATTAAATAATTTATTTTAGAAATACGCCTCCTTTAATTTGGAAATGCGTCTGGTAACGCCCACATTGTAAATGTGTAAATTATAATATAATTTTAAATGTGTAAATAGTAAAATTAAATGTTGTAGTCAAACGGAAATATAATAAATATAATCTGATTACACTTGTGTTTTTCAATCCAAATATTAATTTCTCTAAAATGCATATATTTATCTTTAACTTTGGTCATATTTAACAATTAATAATATAAGAAATAATTATTAATAGTTAAAATTTCAAAACACGAAATTTAAACCATACATAAGTATTATAATGTCTAGGATATTTTCACCTAATATCGCCTACTGATCCGTGTAATTTTTCCCAGAAATCAATTTTTTATGAAAATGAATTTTTCAAAATAAATAATAGTTTAAAATATATTTTAGTTCATACATTTTTATTATTCATTACTTTCTATAACATTTAAGGCAAACTCAAATGTGTGTAGAAAAAAACTATTATAATATTGAATTTTAGCTCTAACTTATCAAATTTTTTTAATTTGGCAACATAAGGAGTTGTTAAATAAATAAAAAATAAAATAAATAGATTTTGAATTGTCAACTATTAATAATATATGTATTAATAATATATATAATATATATAATATATATTAATAGTATATATTATTATATATAATATATAATATTAAAAGATTTATATTTTACTTTATTATTTTATGTTTTTAATTATATATTAATAATATAAGAATATTTATTAAATTACTTATATATATTATAAATATATATATATATATATTAGTAATATATATTAATATTATACTATATATTAATATATATATATATTTATATATATATTATATATTATATATATATTATATATAATATATATATATATATATAATGATTATATATATCATATATAATATTATTTATATACTATATATATATCATTTATATACTATAAATATATATATTATATATATATTATTTGATAATATATGACGATATAGTGAAGCGTGTTATATATATATGTAAGAATATAAATGGTTGTCAATGGTGTAATTGGGTTTAACATTCTCAGGTGAAGTGTTGCAGCTATGTTTGAGTGTTATTAAACATGATTTGGTCATTCATATATATGTTATAATGGATTGGGTTATGAAGAATTCTAATGATATTAGTAGTAATTTTCTATTGATATAAATTAGTTAGTTTAGATAATGGTGGTAGATTGGAGATGAGTGATGGATGGGTGCCTATTATCCTATCCTTATTTATATTATAGCTGGTATAATGATTTGGTCTCTGTGTGTGCGAATCTAGTATAGTGGAAGAGGATTGGTAGAGAGATTTGGGTACAGGAAGTGACTGTTAAAAGGAGGGAGTTTTTGATAAGATTATACTGTAGGTATAAGAGTAAAAGGTTAAATATAAAGAGTTGTGGAGTGAGGCACTCTCTCAGTGTGATAATTATGTTAAGTTATGGTAACTTATTATACGTTATGGTATATATTTAAATATTTGGGTATATAAATTGATTTAAGAGTACAGATGATGCCAGAGTGTAGTAGGAATAGTTGTTGAGGTTAGTGGTGAAAAGGTGGCTGGTGCAATTAAATCGTGAGTGGATATAAAGGGACTAATTCTTGAGTGTGCTAGGCGTCTTACATTAGTAGGGTAATGGTATGGTACCTGTGTATTTGATTATATATAATATATATATTATTTATTATTATTAGTAGTTTTGAGACTTTGTATTAATTTAGGTTTATCTTAGATGAATATAAGAAAGTATAGGATCTAATAAGTTATCAATTAGTTCAGGTAATTATAATAATGGACATATATATACTTAGCGGGTATATGGTGCTATTAGGTGTGAGTGATACAGATATTGATATAATAATTAAAAGGTATATTATTTTAATAAATAAAAGAAAACAATGAGCGTATTAGAGAGAGGTGTGGTGTGAAAGGGGTAAATGAAAGAGAATAAATGAAAGTTATGTTGAGATGGGTTTGGTCATATGGAAAGAACATGAATGATAGTCGGTTGGGTTAAGCGGATGTATGTGAGTGTGTTGGGGAACTGACCGGCTGGGAGACCGAAGAAAAAGTGGATTGAGGTCAGTAAACGAATGTTTGAAGGAGAGAAATGTAGAGTTTGGTCTCTGTGTATAATGTTTTAGGGTCCTATTCATATTTGTGATTGTGTTTATATTTTGATTTAACATATGCACACTTGGTGTATACAGGTGTGATATTTGGATTCATAACCTGGAATTTCGGGGTTGTTGTGAGTCGGAGCATGATTCAAAGGTTCGCGAGAATATTTTAAATGGTAATGAGTATTATTTAAATGAACCCACACTCTCGTTGATTGAAAGGTCCCCAACATAAGGGATTTTAAAAAAGTGAAGGAATATTTGTAATTACGAAACTTACAGAAAAAACCAATTACATATTTGGAATCAGCTGGAGATAACAGCTTTACATCTTGTACTCGAAACAGAATAAAAAAAACTAACTACCATAAAGGATTATGATATGTGTTTCTCCATCAGCTCAAATTGAATCCCAAATGTATCATCCGTATAAAGTCCGACGTGTGCTTGATCCTCAGTACTAAAAGGACCCTAGGCGAATTAGTGAGTGTCTCTTAACTTATTGGAATTATGGTACTGAGATCGAGCGTATAAAACCCACCTTCCCGAATGTTCGCGTCAAAAAAGTTCAATGCCTCGAGCCTCGGGGGACAGAGGGGGACGTTTTTCCGTACCCAGGTAGCTGGGCTTCTCTTTTCCGATCTAGGGTAGTGTGCGTGTTCCCTCATGCGTGAATCCCTCTTCCCGCACTCGGCTCAGATTACACACCTTACCATAATGAGCAGTGGTTGCGTTCGCGGGAGGCCGACTCACCAACATAGAGAGGGCAAAGATAGTACTATCACACCTGATTCGTATACACCGCCAGCACAGAGGAAAAGGCGAATATATATATAATAATATATATATATGATATATGTATATATATAGAGACCCCGACTCCATTAGCTCAATCACTTATTGCTCGGTTACTACTTGGGGTGAATATATATATATTTACCTTATATGTTATAAAAAAATAATAAAATAAAATATATAAATAAATATTAAATAATCTAGTATATATATATTATATACCTTGCAATATCTGTAATTCTACGTAACTGCGTCCTATATTTATTTATTGAATAGATGTATATAACCTCCATCGTCCACCTCTTGTTTATATAATAAATTTAGTGTATTTCCTTATTATATATGATGACCGCTTGGACGTTGTCTTGGTTTTACTAAGGATAACGTCATGATACAAAAAGAAAAAAATAATAAGAAAGAGAAGAAAATGAAAGAAATGAGAAAAATGCACGGAGTGCGTAAGAGAAAAATAAACACCAGGTAGGATAACGAGGAGATAAGCTTAAGCAATATGAAGGTCTGATAAATAATTGTAATAATATTATAATAATAATAATAATAATAATAATAATACAATCATTAGCACTTTAATGTTAAAGTAAAGATAAAATAATCTCGTCGAGCCTTATTAACAATAGCTTCTAAATACCCAAAGTACAACTAATATCCGGAATTTATTTTTAAATATAGGAAGTTAATGACGTTAATTGATCCAATACCCAGGGTATAGGGATAAAAGGAGTGGGGGAGAAGAGGCTTCTGGGGAAAAATAACTGAAACTATATAAAGTGCCATTCGGGGCGCTGAGGTCACAGTATAGTTAATGATTTCGTGTTGTCTGGAGAGGTCTTTAACATAACAGCTTTAAAAGGTTTCGTATTATCTATTATATACTTTAAAATGAATAATGCGATTTTACTTCCCTTAAAACTCGTAATATATAAAAAGGTTTTATAAAATAACGAACAATTTTATTAAAATAAAATGTTTATATCAGACACTCTGGGTTGAATTTGGTTGGTTAGCAAATTAAAAATAGAAAATAATAAATAAAAAGTAAATAAAACAAAATATAAAAAATATAAAAGAAAACATAAGGTTAATAAATATAGAGTTACAACAGGTAAAGCAGAAAGTTAAGCAGTAAAGCAGAGTTAAAGCAGTAGCAGAAAGTTAAAGCGTAAAACATGAGACAGTAAAAGAGTAAAGCAGTAAAACAAAGCATACTAATCCCTCCTTGTTGCTAAATAACACCTCTATTGATTTACTGATTACTGGGTTTTATTTTTTTAAGGTATGTAATGATATGAGTTAAACACGGCAGTCAATAGGCAGAAGAGTTAAAGCAGTACAAGCAGACAGGTTACAGCAGTAAAGGCAGACGAGTTACAGCAGTAAAGCAGTACGCGCTAAACACAAAACGCATCCCCCCCTAGGGGTTACTTAACACCTCTATTGATTTACTGATTTACTGCGCTTTTAAGGTATGTAAAGTATATCTTTTCTTAATTAAAATTTTTGGTAAAATTGTAGTAAAAAATGAATGACTCAAGTATATTTGAAAGAAATTCTTTGAATAGTTACATTGATATCATATTTTTCGTTCGCGCGGTAATATTGCGTCTGCGGACACACGCGGCGGCGGGTACGCGGAGATATGGCGCCTGCGGGCGGTCACGCGCGCGGCGGGCGGAAAATATTGCGCCTGCGGCGCACGCGGCGGGGGTTTCGCGGAGGGGCTGACCTGCGGACGATAAGGACTCTGAAACGTTTGCGGGCCCTGTCTCAAATGTGTAGCTCTTTAGATATATATTGTCATGCTGTATACAGTGTAGAAAAATACTAACTCATAGTAGAAGCATCATCCTAGCAACTTGTAAATACACCATTCGATTCTCATACTTATTATACCTAGGGTAGATACCTTCATATTAGGCGCTATTCTAGGTCAGGGGCAAGCTAGAAAAAGCGTCTTGAAAAAAGTGGCACTCAGTTGGCACTATGTGGCACCTCACTTCTTGGCACTATGCTGGCACTCATCTGGCCACTCATCTTGACACTTTAACCACTGGCACCTCTCATCTGGCAACCATTGGCACTACTTGGTGCACTCACCTGGCACTCACTGGCACCACGCATAGAATACTCATAGAACACTAATAGAACAATCCTAGACACTCCTTACGGTCAATGCTGAGGCATTTATGATGGAGGATCAAAGTTGGGGCATCATAATGCTGAGGCTATCAAAATGTACCGTTAATCAAAAGGGTTGGTGCGAAAAATTGGGCTGCCGAAAAATTAAGGGTGGCCTAGAAATAGGGTGGGCCAAAATGACCCATGGAAGACCAATAGGGTTGGTCGTTGTGTTGTACTGTGTGATAAGTGTAATGTAATGCAATGTATCTATTTGGGTGAAGTGTACAGTAGTCATAGTGAATGTGTTGGTATTAAGTGTAAGTGTGTGTGTGTGTGTGTGTGTGGTGTGTGTGTGTGTGTGTGTTGTGTGTGTGTTGTGTGTGTGTGTGTGTAGCGTGTCAAGTTAGGATAGATCCATACATACGTACAAGTTAGGAACGAAATATGTGACGGGTGGGCCACGAGTGGGTAAAAATTAGCCTGGGGCCAAAAATGACCCATGGTATAGAGGGCAGGTCAAGGCCTAATATATCATGGTCATAACAAGGTAAGA
>JABUQX010041495.1:10000-35000 GCA_015478945.1 Trachelipus rathkii | reverse complement strand
AATAATGTACAACGACAAAGCTAACACATCTTACGTCCTAATAAACTGTTAACATTAACAAAGTTCCACACTTAACACCAGTAAAGTAAATAACTTTACATACAAAACGTAACCTATTCATACTTTTTCAAAGCATATCTCTTAACATATTAACGTTAATCTTACATTGGACACAGGTAACATTATCAAAAATGTGCATACCTACCTAACAAGCTATAATACCTGAACGAGTAATATGAATAAGTAAAGTTTTTAGACTTATCTGCTTTGGTTAGATCGCCTCTTCAGAAAATACCAACTTCTACAAGAACAAGATGAGTTTACGTTTAACTATTGTGCATAAAGTGATGCAAATACATTATATATTTGACCTTATGGGCAGGAATACAAGCGTGTAGCAGTCGCATTCGCGTTACGATTTAATATAATGACCACATCGTGGGGAATACGATCTCGTGAGATATCAACAACAACGTAGAGATGCAGGGAGATGTCATCGTTATCAACAGCGAAAACGGTCCTACTGAAGAAAATTAGTGTTAACATCACCTTAATCGTAAGGAAGATTCTTTCTTTAAACAATCAGAGAAGTAAACAAGAATACGACGTACGAATGCACCATACAGTTCAAAAGGGTTTATATTCTCGTTCGACAACAACAACAACAACAAATAACATAGTACAAAGATAGTTCTTTGGATACTAACCAATAAATATATATGCTAACGTACATTGTTTTCACATTAATAAGCTAACATAGCATACATGAACTAAGAAACTAATGTACAACGACGAATCTAACACAACTTAGCACGAATAACGGTTACATTAGCAAAGTTCACACACTAACACCTGTTAAAGTAACTGAATGCATACAAAAAGTAAGCTATTCATACTTTTACCAAATATCTCTAACATATTAAAGTTAATTTTACATTGACACAGTTATTTAGCAGATTATCATGACCTTGTGTTATTATCAACAGAGCAGTGAAGATGCTAACGTAACAGTTTCCACATTAATAAGCTACATAACATAACCTGAACTAGAATATATGTTACAATTGACAACCACACGTACGAATAACCACTAACATTAACAAACTTCGCACTTAACAACAGTACAAGTACATACACTTCGTCCAAACGTAACTTCACACTTTGGTTCAAACATATCTCTGAATATCAAGTTATTTTACATTAACTCGTAATATTTAAAGTTTACTAAAACCTGTCTAATCATCATACTGACCAACGAATATAATGCTGACGTAACAAATGTTTTACATCAAACTTTCGTAACATTTAACAAAATTCATCATAACAAAGTCTAAAATCTAATCCCAGCGAATAGTCGCAAATTAACAAGTTTTAACCAAATACATAAAATAACACATTTTATCCGAAATAACATAAAATAAGTGCTTTGAGTAAAATTCACAGTAAAAACGTAATAATTTACTGCCTTTAGGCAGTAAATCAGTAAAATCAGTATCAAACGCACCCATCTGCAGTCCCTATCCGATCCCACCACTGTGATCTTGAGCTTTGATTCAGTCATATTTTCAGTATCTTTGGACAAAATACATAAATTATGCTTCTTTATATACTTAACCTACGAATATATGCTTAACAAAAGTTTTAGCATCAATAAGCTAGCAAACATAACAGCGACTAGATATAATGTACAATGCAACCTAATACTAACGTATGAATACTCAGCTAAAATCCTGAAACGCATTCCCTAATGATTCAAGGAACTAGCTAACAGATCATACAATACTCGATATGTTCCCACTTGTCGGATTTAGCCACAGGTAAGCAGTATTATCTAGACAAAATCCCTTAACAAATGTGACAGCTATCAAAGATGCACCATCTTGAACCTATGGGAATTGACACTAATCTTCATTCAAGGTTGGCACTCGTTTTTGGTAAAATCATTTGACTTGTGAATAAAACGTAGAATTAGCAAAAGTAGAGGCAAACCTACATTTTCAACAAAAACTTAGCCTAGACTCACGTTTCTAACATCATCGTCAGTTAACACAGAATATCTTACACAAAACTCATCATTATCTCTAACAGATCAGTGTATTTCCACATTGTATAGTTAATATTAACATAACGTACGTTAACTTACGAATAAACGTTTTCATTAACCAAGAGTGATCTAAAGCAACACCATTACTCCGGAAGAAAACCAGGGGATGCTTCCTTGAAAGGGTGTGAATGCTGAGAGGGGGATCACCCCGAAGGGTGTAAGCGGGCTTTACCCTCCTTCGGAGGGGTAAAGCCGCTTACACCCTTCGGGAGTGACTCCCCTCACAGAGATTCACACCTTTCAATGGGGCATCCCTGGGTTTTCTTCGGAAAGGTAATGGTTGCTTTAGACTCTTGGTTAAATGAATGTTTATTCGTAAGTTAAGTACGTTATGTTAACTATTACTATGACAATGTGGAAATAAAACTGATTTGTTAGAGAAATGAATGAGTTTTTGTAAGATAGTACTGTGTTAACTGACGATGATGTGTTAAAAACGTAAGCAAGGTCATATGTTTTGTTTGAATAATGTTAGGTTGTGCCCAGATTTTGCTGAAATGTTCGTTAATTCCGGTCAAATGTGTTATACTCAAACGAAGATGGGACACTTGGGATGAGTCGTGTCATTCTAGTTCAAGAGGTGGCATTCTTTGTATAGATTGGTCACTATTGTTAGGGATTTTTTAGATATACGGCTTTTTAACCTGTGCTATATGCTCGAAAAGTGGGAACATATCGAGTTTTGTATGATCTGTTAGCTAGTTTACCTTGTTCAGTAGGGAATTTTTCCAGATGTTAGCTGATATATTCATACGTTAGGTATGCTTAGGTTTAGCATCTTGGCCAATATATATATCTTAGTCGCTGTATGATTTGTTAGGACTTTTATTGATGCTAAAACTTTGTTGGTTAGGCATATATTCGTAACATTCTAACTTAAAGTCCTTCCGCGATGTAAGTTTTTCCAAAAATGATTTACGTGAACAAGTCCTAAAATTAATCATAGATCACAGGTTGAGGTGGAGGATGGAGGACTGGCAGGATGGGCTGGTTGTGATTTTACTGATTACTGATTTACTGCTTTAAATCCAGTAAAATTATTACGTTTTACTGTGATATTTTACTCAAAGAACTTATTTTTATGTTGTTAGGATAAAATTTTGTTATTGTTTTTGTTTTGTTTGGTTAAAACTTTGTTATGTTGCGATTATTCGCTAGGGATTGATGATATTTAGACGTATGTTATGATGAATTATTTGTTAAATGTTACGAAGTTGATGGAAAACATTTGTTCAGCATTATATTCTTGTCAGTATGATGATTAGACAGGTTCATGCTAAACTTTTGTTTAAATATTACAATGTTAATGGTAAATTAACATTGATATGTCAGAGATATGTTTGAAAAAGGTGATAGGTTACGTTATGGACGAAGTGTTAGTACTTTCTGTTGTTAGTGCGAAGTTTGTTAATGTTAGTGGTATATTCTGCTTATGGTGTGTTGGGTTTGTCAGTGTACATTATTTCTAAGTTCAGGTTATGTTATGTATAGCTTTATTATGTGGAAACTTTGTTACGTTAGCATACTTTCACTGCTCTGTATGATGATTTAAACAAGGTTATGATAAATTCTTGCTAAATATTACTGTGTCAATGTAAATATAACGTTAATTTGTTATGTGTTTGAGAACGTAATGAATAGGTTACGTTTTCGTAGTGGCAATGTCAGTTACTTTACAGATGTTAAGTGTGGAAACTTTTGTTAATGTTTAACAGTTTATTCGTGCGTAAGTGTGTTAGATTCGTCGTTGTACTATTTTTTCTATGTGGTAAGCTATGTTAGCTTTATTAATGTTGAAACATGTTACGTGTAGCATAGTATATCCATGAGGTTAGTATCCAAAGAAATCTTTGTACTATGTTATTCTTGTTGTTGTTGTTGTGTTGGTTGTCGAACGAGAATATATACCTTTTGAACTGATATGGTTCATTCGTACGTCGTATTCTTGTTACTTTCTTCTGATTGTTGAAAGAAAGAATCTCCTTACCACTTAAGGGTTGTTTATACACTATTTTTTCAGTAGGATAGTTTTTCGCTGCTGTTGATACGATGGACATCTCTGATCTCTTACGTTGTTGTTGAATCTTTTCAACGAGGGTCGTTATTCCCAACGATGTGTTATTTATATATTTAATTGTAAACCGAATGGCGACTGTAACTGCTTGTATTCCTGCCGAGGCGTCAAGCATAAAAGATTTGCATCACTTATGCAAATAGTTAAAGGTAAAATTCATTTTTTCATGTTCAGAGTTTGGTGTTTCTGAAGGAGGCGGAGTCTAAAAAGAGATAAGTCTAAGAAACTTCTTCGTTATTATATGTATCGTTAGGTTATTATGATGGTTAGTATGGTCTATGACACATTTTTTGATAAATGTTACTTGTCAATGTAAATTAACGTTAATATGATAGAGATATGCTTTGAAAAAGTGTCACTGAATAGGTTACGTTTTGTAGGTAAGTTTTAGTTTAACTTTAGTTATTGAGATTGTTATACTTTGTTAATGTGTACAGTTTATTCGGCGTAAGATGTGTTGCTTTGTGTTGTACAGTTTATTTTTCTACGTTCAATATTGATGCTTAGTTGCTTTATAATGTGAAAAACGTGTTATGTTAGCTATATACTGACTAAGTATATAAGAACTCGTGGAACTTTGTATGTTAACAGTTTATTTCGATATGTAGTTGTGTTAGGTTTGTCTTTTTGCATTATTTTTTTAGTTCATGTTAGGATATGTTTAGTTTTATGATGTGGAAAACTTTATTACGTTTAGCATATCGTCTGATCAGTATAATTAAACCACTGATGGTGAGATTTAGTTAAATGTTTACATGGGTTAGTGGTAAGATTAACGTTATATGTTAGAGATCTATGTTTGAAAAAGTAAGATTAGGTTTAGTTGCTTTTGCATAACATGTTAGTTGCTTTACTGGTTGTAAGTGTGGAACTTTGTTCTGTGCCTGCTTATTCCTTGCTTAAGATGTGTTATGTTTGTCTTTGGGCATTATTTTCTTAGTTCAGTTGATGCATGTTAGCTTTTTAATGTGGAAACTTTGTTATGTTAGCATACGTTCGCTGGTCTGTATGATAATTACCAATGTTGTGATAAATTTTTGTAAATGTTACTGGTGTTAGTGTAAAGATATAAATGTCTGAATATGTTATAGAGTTAGGCTTGAAAGTTAAGATATAGGTTAACGTATTTGCGCGTACATGTAGTTGCCTACTGATGTTAAGTGTGGAACGTTGTTTAATGTTAACAGTTTATTCCTACTTAAGATGTGTTTAATGGTTTGTCTTTGTCTTTTTTTTAGTTCAATTGATGCTATGTTAGCTTTATTAGTGTGAAACTTGGTACGTTGACTACGTTCGTGCTCTGGTATGATATTACCAATGTAATGTGAGAAAGAAATTTTGCAAATGTTACTGTGGTAGTGGTAAGATTTAACGTTAATATGTTAGTTTGCTTGGAAAAGTAAGATGAGTAACTTTGCAACATGTTAGTTGCTTACTGGATGTTAAGTGTGGAACTTTGTTAATGTTGACTTGCTTATTTCCTGCTTAGAGCGCCTCAATAGAAGATAATATACACAGCTCGGATACAAGAACGCTGTGTTATGTTGTCTATGGGATTATTTTCTTAGTTTCAGTTGAGTTATGTTAGCTTATTAATGGGCGAAATGTACTATATGTAGCATACTTGTCGTGCGTCTGTATGATAATTAACAATAGGTGGGATAAATTTGTTGCTAAATGGTATACTGTATTAGGTAGATAACATGTTATATGTTAGAGTTATGCTTCGAAAAAGTACAGATATAGTGTTACGTTTGGTACCATGTTAGTTGCCTTTACTTGGTGTTAAGTGTGGAACTTGTTAATGTTAACAGTTTATTACCTGCATACTAAGAATGTCTTATGTTTCGTTTTTGGATTTTTCTTTGGGCTTATTTCTCTAGTTCAGTGAATGTTATGTTAGTTTGATTATGTCGGAAACTTTGCTATACGTTGACAATATGTGAATTGAATCTTTGTTAAAGAACTTGATTTATGTTATGTTTATCCAAATATGATATGTGACTTGAATCAAATAGATCAATAGATCACATAGCTCACACACCTGGTCAGGCAGGGTGGCCGATGCTGAGCAGGATGTGGATTTGATTACTGAGTTGACTGACTTTAGGGTATGTAAACGGTTCATTTTAGAAAAAATATGACTTTAATCAATAGATCATAGATCATAGATGGCAGGAGGGAGGTTGGTCGCTTGGTTGGTCATGTGTGGTTGTGATTATAGCTGATTTAACTGCTTTAGGTATGGCTAAAACGTTACATTTTTAGTAAAAATCATAGACCTTAATCAATAGAGCCAATAGATATAGATGGTCCAGGAGGGAGGGTTTGGAGCTGACTTGGTGGTTGGTTTGATTTAGTTGATTTACTGCTTTAGGGTATGTAAAAACGTAATTTGTAATTATAAGAAATAAAAAGAATAGAAATTTTATTTGATTTATTTATTTATTTATTTATTTAGGTTTTTTAATTTTTATTTATTTACTTGATAGGTTCTGAACCATTATTTCGAAATCTAAAGACCAATACATATCATAAGACTCAACATTTGTTTGTCTTACGAATGTTTATTACCTTGGCACCGCAGGCGGACTCCAGCACCGTGAGAGAAGCCAACTCCTTGAATTTCCAAATATAACTCTTGCTAGAAACTCACTCTGAGATCTCCACCAAAATTTCAGCTTTATACAGATTCAATTTAATTTTTTTATGGGTGGGGGATCCCCCCCTCGGGGGGACCCATGGGGGTGTTACTTCGTATACAATGAGGTTACCTGTCATCTAACTACATCTTCCAAATGTTAGCACGATTACGAAATAGTTCTCGTGGGCTGGTGGCATTCGGCGGTCGGAAGTCAAAAACCGAGATGCGAAGAAGAAACCGCGGCGAACGCAAAGTCAGGAGTGCGTAAAAAAACGATCTCTTACAGGGATCGTTTTTCGACTCAGATTTCGATTGATCCTTCGGAATCGGAATCTTCGACGTAATGAATAATAACATTGGGTGTATGTGTATGCGCACGCGCGCGCGCTTGCTCGCTCTCTCTCTCTCTCATGCGCATCGAACACCTAGGCCGATGATTAGCCGTTAGGCTTAACTCAATCTCGGGTTTGGATAGCCAAAAGGGTATAAACGCGGGCGTATCGGCGCTAAGGGGGCAACACCCCCTTTAGGGGTGACCTAGCGCGCACAAAAACTCGCATGTGATCAAGTTTATCACAATAGATATGATATAATATTCCAAGTTTAAAGCAATATCTTCTTAGTCCTTCATATATAAAAGGGTGGGTTCTGTCAACTGGTTCCATAACTACTGCAGATTTTCATACATGGTGTGTTAGGTCATGCCTTTCTTTAATTCCTTTTGGAAATTGGTCACTTGCAACCTTAGAGATTTCCATAGTAACCTCTGTTTTTTCTCACCAAAGGTGAATAATATTATAATATATATATAGTATTATATATATTATATTATATATAATAATATATATAATTATATTATATATATAGTATATTATATATATATATATATATATATTATATATATATATTAGGATATGTAGTATACCATGAAGACACCATCCCAAATATAAGTATATGGAGTTTTAAGTTGAGCTGTGGAACCATTCACTGACACTACAATGGCGAATGGTTCGTTCCTTTCGTATTTAGCTGATACGGAGAGTATTCTGAATGCATTTTCCACTTTACATTTGGAATTACCATTATTGCTTCACTCTGGAATCAGCGCTCATCTAACTTGTGTCTAAAAGGGATCTCTCTCTCTCTCTCTCTCTCTCTCTCTCTCTCTCTCTCTCTCTCTCTCCTCTCTCTCTCTCTCTCTCTCTCTCTCTCTCTCTCTCTCTCTCTCTCTTTGTGCTATTGCCATAACCTTTATTCTTTGATGTTTTCAGATCTTATCAAACTGAAAATAATTTTATCTCAGATCGTCAATATCGTTTCTGTAATAGAAGTAAGACCAGACCGATTATATCATTTGCTGTGACGATAGACGTATTGGATGATTTCGATAGAATCTAGCATAGAAGTTTGGTTTCCAATCGGTCTTCCCTTTTTCCCTTTTTTTGTTATCAATCCTTCTCTCTCATTCCCTTTATCGATCTCTGTAAAACACTTGTTGCAAATGGTTACCGTTTATTATTTAAATTTATCAATAAGTTCTCTTCTCCCTTCAACTCTTCTACTTTCATAACCTTCTGTCTGTCACTTTGTCACCTCCCAACTATTATGTTGATGACCACACCTTTCATTACTCTTTATATTTTAAAGAACACCCAATATAACGCAGTTTTCGGTGTGAGGATGACCTTAGGACATCTAACCTTTGGTTTTTCACTTATTTCTAATTAAGGAAACACGGATGTTTTCATTGCCACAAAAACTGATTTTTTTATTTCTCTCTCTCTCTCTCTCTCTCTCTCTCTCTCTCTCTCTCTCTCTCTCTCTCTCTCTCTATCTATCTATCTATCTATCTATCTATCTATCTATCTATCTATCTATCTATTCCATTTTTATTTCGATCTCTCTTTTGGAAGACTCACTTCCCTCACTAACGAAGTTTCTTTAAAGGTTGAGTGTTTTGAGCCAAATTCAGAACTTCCCACCTCCCTAGTTGCTTACTCTTTATATGGGGTGTTAGTTGTCCTTGCGTGGAGTATTCATCTCGTATTTCGAGTGATTCCGCTCATTCATCTCTTCTTGAATGGGTGGAGTCTAGG
Source organism: Trachelipus rathkii (assembly GCA_015478945.1). Classification (NCBI taxonomy): domain Eukaryota; kingdom Metazoa; phylum Arthropoda; class Malacostraca; order Isopoda; family Trachelipodidae; genus Trachelipus; species Trachelipus rathkii. Next base: position 26,082 of record JABUQX010041495.1, on the reverse strand, counting down.
AGTTTTCACCTTATAAATAATCCACTCTCACTGATTCTCTCCAATCTCTCTTTATAGTTATCAAACTCTTATATAACTCTCATTTTACTATCGCTAATATAAATAACAATTCGCTTCCTAAACCTCCTTTGAGAAGAGCTCCTGTGGCTAGCCTTTCCACATAATCACATTCATCTTTTCTATTCTGTTAAGTCTCTGACCCATACTTAAACTCTATGCTCATTCTTTCATGTACTCTACTGGTCAAATCTAAACTTAAACTCTATGCTCATTCTTTCATGTACTCTACTGGTCAAAACTCCTAAACTGTAACTTTAGTTGCACATTCTTTCATGTACCCTACTGGTCAAATCTAAACTTAAATTTTATGCACATTCTTTCATGTACTCTACTGGTCAAATCTAAACTTAAATTTTATGCACATTCTTTCATGTACTCTACTGGTCAAATCTAAACTTAAATTTTATGCACATTCTTTCATGTACTCTACTGGTCTAATCTAAACTTAAATTTTATGCACATTCTTTGAATTCATCTCGACTGAAAACTGGTCATGTCTGTCTTTGATTTTATGAACTTCTTTCATGTTGACTCTACTTGGTCAATCTAAACTTAAATTTTGTGCATTCTTTTCCTGTATCTACTGGTCAAAATTAACACTAAATTTTATGCACCATTCTTTCATGTACTCTACTGGTCAAATCTAAACTTAAATTTTATGCACATTCATGTACTCTACTGGTCATATCTAAACTTAAATTTTATGCACATTCATGTACTCTACTGGTCAAATCTAAACTTAAATTTTATGCACATTCTTTCATGTACTCTACCGGTCAAATCTAAACTTAAACTCTATGCTCATTCTTTCATGTACTCTACTGGTCAAATCTAAACTTAAATTTTATGCACATTCTTTCATGTACTTTACTGGTCAAATCTAAAATACTCTTCCTTTTTCTATCCCCCTTCTCCAAGATTAACACACTTTCAAAGGTTTTTTTGTCGGGACATGGCCTACTGTAATTATGAACCACATCCTTTTCCACAAGACAGTGGTATGTGTCATGTAAACGTCTGGCCTTTTTCCACTACATGTGTCACGCACACGCACACGCACACGCACACTATATATATATATATATATATATATATATATATATTATTATATTATATATATATATAATATAATATATTATATTTATATATATATATAATCTAATACATTATATAAATATGATCGGGTCGTGCGGTAGACTTAGCGACATGGGAAGCAATTCGGCATATATATTATATATTAATATTATATATATATATATATATATATTATATATTATATAATATTATTATATATCATATATATATATTATTACTTATATATTTATATAGTATTATATTTAATATAATTCTATTCTTCTAGTTTTTTAATAATAAATTCAATTCTTGTTGATAGAATGCATGGATTTAATTTCTTTAAGAAACATTTTTCATCACTTAGATATTAATACACACAAAAAATATATGTTGCATGATCTCGAACTTCTTAAATTTCAAAATTGTAGGGCAAAAATTTGCAGTTCGCTTATAAGATAGTTTCCAGATATTACTATTTTTTCAAAAAATTATTCACTTTATTTTTGATTCATAAAATATTATTAAATTATATTATATCGAAATTTATTTAACGATAATTCATCTAAATTAGAACTTGGCAATTCCAATTACGTATCTTGTTTATATTTTCGATTTCTTCAATGTTAAAAAGTAGAATTCTCCACACTAAGCGGACGTCGCTGCTGTGCGGACTACGGAACGCTGACGAAGGGTAAAAAGCTTTCAAAAGCTTCCCTTCGAGACTCGATTTAACATTGGGTGGGGTACGTTATATTTACAAAATTAAATTTTGAAATTTTAAGAAATATTTTAAAAGAATTTTAATGCTTTTTAATAAATTAAATTTCGTATTTTAAGCGGAAAAAAATGTGCTTTTTGAATAGGAAGAATAAAATTTTTAATAATTGTTAAATAAAAGAGTAATTCAGCGGGAAAAGGATGCTTTTATCTTAAATGCATCCTTTTGTCTTATAAGTCAGAAAACATCTCTCTCTGCTCTCTCTCTCTCTCTCTCTCGTCTCTCTCTCTCTCTCTCTCCTCTCTCTCTCTCTCTCTCTCTCTCTCTTCTATCTCTCTCTCTCTCTCTCTCTCCAATCAAACTGACTACGAATGGTAAACAATACACCGTATTCAATATTATTTGTCATTAAGAATTAAATAAAACTTGATAAAATAGAATGGCTAATTGTAACAATTAATTAATGTAATTGTTTAAGATTGAATTATTTCAATTTTTGAAATTATCTGTTTAGTTTACTTGCTTCATGGACCGCCACCGCACGCCTTTGTATAATATATATAATATAATATATTATTAGATATATATATATAATAATATATATAATTACTATATATTATATATATATATATATATATATATAATATATATATTATATATATATATATTATAATATATTAGATGGATGATTTGCCTTAAATGCATATGCAACATTTCTCAGGCAAAATTTATATTTTCATGAGGTCATGGGGTCGCAGATTTTATCTTTGCCCATCCGTTCCAAACACGTGTTTGTATGTGGCGTATGTAGGTGCTTGTGCGTGTGTGTGTCCATCGTGTGGTGTGTAGGTGTGTGTGTAGGTGTGTGTCGTGTGTGTGTGTGTGTTGTGTGTGTGTGTGTGTTGTGTGTGTGTGTGTGCTCTCCGTTTTCACTTTTCATTTAATAGGGAAACTTGTTTAAATTTTATTCTTTTGTATGTAAATCATTTCTTGCCTCTTGACCTTCGAGGATATGCTCCTCTGAACACTTTCAATGCTTCGTGCGAAGTTCAGATTCGTTTGATGTCAAGGCAGGGGAAGGGGAAGGGGAAGGGGAAGAGTAGGAGGTTAGGGGGGAGCAGAAGGAGGGGTAGGGGAGGAGGTCAAGGGAAAGAAGCGAAGAGAGAAACAAAAGAATTTGCTAAAAATAAAAAGGTTAAATAGCTAAAATATATAAGGACAACACTCGCATACGCGCGCGAACTCTCTCTCTCTCTCTCTCTCTCTCTCTCTCTCTCTCTCTCTCTCTCTCTCTCTCTCTCTCTCTCTTCTCTCTACACACAAACACACACACCCACACAACACACACCACACACACAACCCACCACACACAAACACACACACCTCAACACACAACACAAGCATACAATCGAAAAGTATTAGTTAATATATAACTCGAAGAAGAGCATTGCTAAAAATAAATGAGGGAAAAAAAGATATGAAATAAATAAACAACTTAAACGTTAGTAACATATGTAATAAATTAATAAATCATAATAAATAAACAAATATAATTAAAAAAAGAAATAAATTTCGGTTTTGCGGTGGAAATTAATTGCAAGAAAAAAATGTTATAAATCTAGGGAAACTTCACATCATTATCAAATTTATTATTATTTTATTATTTTATTTTATTTTATTTATTTTTTATTATATTATTATTATTATTATATTATTTATAATTATTCAGTAATTGAATTTTATAATAATAGTAATATATAGATATATATATATTATAATATATTATATATATATATATATATTATATATATATATTTTAGATTAATTATATTAGATTATAAATATATTTATATATATAATAATATTATATATATTATTTTATATGAAAATATATATATATATATATATACTATATGAAATAAATAAATTTAAAGATATTATAATACTTTAATATTATATATATTATATATATATATATTTATATATATATGGGCTATTTATAAGTGGTGACTCAGGAGCGAAATCAATAGTTATTGTATCGTTATTTTAATAATTTTTGGGTAAATACATTAAATTTTGGGTAACCTACCTTACTTGACCTAACCTAACCTAAGCCTAACCTAACTAACAACCTAACATTACTAAATTTAAACCTAACTATATATAACGGAGTCACACTTAATAAATTGTCATTATATATATTATATTAGATTAATTATATTATATATATATATATAATATTGAGAAGGTTAAAATAAAATAAACAAAAGTATAAATTTATTATTATTATTATTACTATTATTATTATTATTATTATTATTATTATTATTATTATTTTATTATTATTATTATTATTAATAATAACTTGTATTAATATTGAATATATTATTAATAACAATAATAAGAATAATAATTAATATATAAGTTTTCACTTTGGTGATTAAATTGAACTTATAATATAATTATAATGATAATTATATGACTATGCAACTTTTTAATAGTTTGAAAACTTTTTCATGTTTAAATCATGTTAATGACACTTTTTGTGATATAATTTCACTTTATGATCATAAATGTGTTGAGATTGATGGACGTGAGGTTATAAATATATATATATAGATATATATATAATATTATATATTTATATATTTTATATATATTATTATATATATTAATTATATATATATATTATTATATATATATATATATATTTACTTTATATATAGCGCTCTACATCGTGCTGCTCGTGCTTTGCACGAGTTAACATTATAGAACGCATCGATTTTTGAAATTTATCTGTTACGATAAGTTTCGAATTATCTTTTTTTTTTGCGAAAAATGTCAATAATAAAATTAATACAGAAAAATATAAAGATGGCGCAAGTTGAAACCAAAAAGGTAAGATAGCCGCGATAAATAACGCTTTACTCATTAAAATGACGGGACAGTTCGTGCTCACTCGAATAGCGGTAAGAATTGTGTCTGGAATATTTAGAGTATAATTGTTATTAAATACTAATTTTTAATTACTATGTATTAAATTTATAACATAATAACATAATATTTAATAATAAGAAATATTTAATCAATAAATAAGTTTAATAAAAAATTATAAAAAACTTAAGAATAATGAAGAAAAGAATAATTGACATATTATGAGTTAACCATGGAATCAGTCTAGATAAGAACGCTGACTGATAGAATAACTCAAGTTATTAAGATATATTAATATATTTATATGATTATATATTATATAATATGATATATATATATAATATATATATATAATATTATATATATATATATATAGTATTATATAATATACTCATACATTAAACATTCGTGGTCTTACATACAAAATTATAATGGAAACTCATTTTCTATAAGTTGTAAGGCTGGCCTCAAAGAGTGGGAGTTCTGGTCAGTGTTGCGGGAGGAATTTTTTTCTCTGCACTTACTCCAGTTATATAAGAGCCTTATTCGGCCCTTGTATAGAGTACTGATCTCACATTGGGGGGCTCGGCTCCCTTCTATTGGATAGGGTTTGAGTGCTAGCTAAGGACTAATAAACTGTCCCTACTTTCAAACTCTTTGACCCTCTATCTCTGCGACGTAACGTTGGCGCTCATCCTTTTCTATGGCTACTACGCGGCAGATGCTGCGGGGGAGTTGACTCTCGCATTCTCCACCTTCGCCGTGCCTGTAGACAAGGGTGCGCTTGCTCTCGCACCGAATTCTGCGGAGATTAATTGCGAACCAGACTTGTTACGTGTGGTGCCCTTCTTCCGCTACTTCTGTTCTGTGGAACTCCGTGCCTTGCTTTCTGTTTTTCCAACTATATTTTATCCTTCCTCGCTTTCAAAGCAAGTCTGCGCTCACTTTGCGAACTTTTGCATATAGACTGGGGATGGGTGGGTTTTTTTAATGTTTTATTTCGCCCCTCTTGAGAAGGGCCCCAGCCGTGAGTGGTGGCTATCTGTTATATATTATATATATATTATATATATTATATATAATTATTATTTATTATATAATATAGATATATATTATAATATATTAATATAATATTTTTTATTTTTATTATTATATACAGAGGGAGGCACAGCTAGTAAAATTACTGGAGATCTCGCTAGTATATATAAATATTAATATATATAATATATATATTATATATATATATATATATATTATATATATATTATATATATATTATATTATATTTATAATATATATATATATATATATATATTTATATAGATATTACTATATATTTATATACTATATATCGATCTCGGAGGAGCTTTGTGGGTGAGAATATTATATGTATAATATAATATATATATATATATATATATATATATATATATAATATATATATATATATATATATATATATATAATTATATAATAAGTTATATATATATATATAGATGTTGTATGTATATAGGAATATATATATATATATAATAGATAGACTATATATATTATATAGATAATATACTATTTATTATTATATACTTATATTATAATATATATATATTATTTATATATATATATGTATAATATATATATATATTATATATATATTATATACGTAATATATATATTAGGTGATGGTGAGGGAGGTGGAGGGCTGAAACAAAGGGGTATATACTAAGTACTTAAATTAGGTGCTGGAGAGTGGTACATGCGAGGCAGTGGGCGAAGAACAATAATTGTGCGATATTTAGGGAAGAGAGATCCGGATATTTGTGAAAATTACATGGGCTTATCCCTAAATCACATAGTAAAGGTATATGAAAGAATTTTAGAGAGAAGACTGAGGTGAGGATAGATGCAAAGTTGGGAGAGGAGCAGCATTGGTGCAGGAGAATATGGGACAACGAGTTGGATCTATAGTTTAGCAGAAGTGTCGAGAATAATGGGAATCATTTGGGGGAGAGCGCCTTCGTGGTTATAAAAGACCTTTATTCTTTGAATAAGATTAGGTTTGTGGGGATGTTTAGAAGAAGAATGTTGTTTCGGGGACAATGTTCAATGCAACTAAGAGCTTGTACAAAGTGTGTACATGCAATGTGAGGACAGATATCAATGAAGTGGTTTCGTAAGAGCAGGGAAGCAGGGGGTATTGTTATCACGCCCCTGTTGTTATTGCATATATTTAGATAAGGTTTAAGTAATTTTAAAGCCGGATGTGATAAGAACAATGAATGGGGTATTTTGACATACGCCGACGATATCGCTTTTTGGAGCGCAAGGGGCTGAAGGTGGAATATGTGTTTCGAGGGAGGGAGGCCTGAAAATGAATAAGGAAGACGATGGTTATGAGAGTAAATAGAGAGAGATAGAGAAGGTTTAAATATTCAGGTAGATGGTAGTGGTAACATAAAAGTAGAAAGTTTTAGTATTCAGGAAGTGTGTTCGAAGAAATAGGAGAAGACCATCATGAAAGGACAGGAAGAGGGAGCTCCCAGGATCAAAAATGTGCCCCTGCTGTGTGAAAAAGATATTTTGAGAATATTTTATTCATTGATGAATGGGTACAGAAGAGGTTGGACGATCAACACAATTACAAGAAGCAGAATACAAGCAGCGGAGATGAGGCCCTTTGAAAGGAGTAAAATGCTAGGAAAGAGAAAAAAAGTAGCGTGAGAAATAAAAATATAAGAGAGAGAGAGAGAGAGAGAGAGAGAGAGAGAGAGAAGAGGGAAAAGAGGGAGAAAGAGAAGAGCGAGGGAAAGGGAGAGAGAGAGAGAGAGAGAGAGAGAGAGAACAGGGGTATGTGCTATGAGAGATAAGATAAAAAAGAGGCCAACAGAGGTATCTGGAACATCTAGGCTGGATTGGGGGAGAAGGGGCGAGGTTCTTGGGAGTAGGTAAGGTAGGAGATCGGGAACCTCGGGAAGAAGGCGGAGGGGAACGAAGTGGAGGGGAGGTCGCTGGAGAGGCGAAACACTTCCTGAACTTCGTGAAAATGATCAGTCACAGACAGAGGCGGATGGAGGTTCTTTTGCGGACGACGGGCAGATAAATGCCTTTACACTGGGGAGCTGATCTTGGCGAAAGACTTTGAAGCGTGGATTATATATATATATATGCGTATATATATATATATATATACTATGCCCCCTGACTAACCAGAGATAGAAATATCTATGCTCTATATAAATATAACTACATTCCTACTATATATATAACAATATATATATATATATATATGCTGCTCTATATATATATATGTAGCTAATACGTTCTGCAATATTTAACAAGGTAAAGAATTACAGGGATAGGACAGGCTGGACATCTGGTGATGTCGCCTTGAAGGACTCGATTGCTTTGAAACTGTTCTTGAACTCAACTTTGGGTTGGGGAGGATAGCTTAGTCGTAAAGCATCGAGCATATTGTCCTTATTTCGCAACACGCGGTGGTTTCAATCCCGGAGAAGGCAGTAATTATTTACCTTCCCACTTATGTTCTTTTTTTAAGATCTAAATAATAAATTGCGATTGTACAGTATTTAACACTTATATATAGCCTTATATATATACATATATATTTGCCTATATATATATATATATATATATATATATACTCTCTCTTATACTCTATATATATATATTTACTATATCACTATATATGCTATATATATGCTTACTGTAGCAGCCTTGTATATGGCAACTGTGCACCTCTTACTATATACTTGCTCTCTTACTCTTTCTTCTCATATATATAATATGTAACCAACATGGATGTAATAACATAATAACTAATATATATATATGTATAACATAATATATATATATATAATATAATATATCTTTAACATAATAATATATAATAATATAGAATGCAGTCAACCAATAATAATATATATGTAAATTCTAAATATAATAATAATAATATATAATATATATATATATATATATCTCTACATTTTTATAATAATAATAATATATATATGTATGTAATAATATATAATATATAATAATATGTGTATATTATTAATAACCAACAATAACCTTAATATAATATATAGTATAATAATGAATAATAGCAATATATGAGAATTTGTAATAATAACATATATATGTATATATATATAGTAATATGTAATAATAATAATAATAATAACCAATAATATATAATAATAGTAATATGTATACATTCAAATCTCTTTATATAATATATGTATAATAATATATGAAAATGTAACATATGTGGCATATATATAACTAATGTATCATCTTTCTCTTGTAATATAATATATCTATCAGCGTAGCCAATAATAATAATATATATAATATGTATATGTATATAATATAATAATATAATAATATAATATATGGCAGCCAACAATAACCAGCAATATTGTATAACTATGTAACAGCAACAATAATAGCCTTATAATAATAATATGTATAGCCAGTAACCATAATAACTACATATGTATGAAGGTAATAACCCGCTAATCAATAATAATAATATATATATACTATATGTAACAGTAGCCAGCCAGTAACTCTATGTGTATACTATATATGTAATAACTCAACAACATATATATATATAAGAATATATACTATATAATAATATATATATGTATGTATATAACAACATAACTATATATATATATATATATATATATACTATATATAATAACATATATATATATATGCATACTATATATATATATATAATATATGTAATATATCTATATCTCAACAATAATAATAATATTAATAACTATAATAATAATAATAACCAGCAATATATATATATCTTGTAGCAGCAACAATAATAGTATGTATATACTCATGTGCTGCAGCCAATAGCCTTGTATATGCCTTATGAGACATAGGACTTATAATATATATATAATATATATATATATAGCATAATAACACATATATATACTGTATATATGTATATATATATATACTGCTCTTTTATATATATGTATGTAACCAGCAACAGCAACCATGGCAACAATATTATATCCTCTTTATATATGTAAATATCGATAAATTTACAGAGCGGCTATCAAGTTTCCCTATTGTATTGTTTCATGAAAGAGAGGGTCAAAAGTCTTGTGTGGTTACTGAAATGGAAGGGATGGAAGAATAAGATCATTCATATTTATCAAGAAATAATCGTTGCATATTATTCCAGACTATTGCAATTTAAAATTGTGTTAATTGGAAGAGGGTTGGGGGATAATATTGAATATATATATATATATATATATATATATATATATATATATATATACCTCTTATTCCATACATAATATATATAATAGCATATATATATATCATATAATCCCACTACTACCTCTTTACCATATATTCACCTGCCCAACCCATACTTACCTATACTATATATATACTCTGCTATACTACATATATAGCAACCAGCAACATATATCTTTATATATCCTTAGCACTCCTTTCTCTCTCTATACCATATACTCCTCACTACCATTCCATAACTACAAACCCTCAATACTCTTTTTACTAAAATTTTGTGGAAGAAAAAACTTTTCGATAAGGAGGGGAAAACAAAATTTGCATTGGCTTCTTTAGAAACCAAGATGTAATAATTCACACTGTATATTTAAGTAAGGTTAGTTAAGGTTAAGTAAAGTAAGTAAGTAAGTAAGTAAGTAAGTAGAGTAGAGTATTAAATAAAGTAAGTAAGTAAGTAAATGGGGTGCTAGGTACATTTTGATTTAAAGCTTATCACGCCGATACTTTAATCTTAATGTTATTATTTAAATACCTTCAAAGTGGGAAAAAATACAATTTTAAGTAAATTTACCTTTCGGTTAGATCGTACTGAATAACTATATATATGTATATATATATATATATATATATATATATATATATATATATATATATATATATATATATATCTCTGTAACCTTGTATATAACCAACCCAACCTTGCTCTTCCTTATAACCACTCTTCTCTTATTCTCTCTCTCAGTGAAGCAAGAGTTTTGGACGTTAAGCTACAATTTTCATTACTTCCTTTGACTTCATCATGCTTTCCAAACGTCATGTACAATCATTTATAGCAACCGTTACTCTAGTTTGAATGGGTTTCCAATCTGATGTTCTAATTGTGGTGCCTCGGCGTTTTTCTCACCAGTGGTTATATATATATATATATATATATATATATATATATATATATATAGATATATATATATATATATATATATATTTATTTATATATATATATATATATATATATATATGCAACTATATATAATATATATATATATATATATATATATGCTACTCATATATATATCAGATAAACTGCAGTCAGAGAGTTAATATAATGTCCACTTAAAGTTCTTTTTAGGGAGAATGTTATTTTTTTTTTATCAGAAAATTGCTAGAATTTTTTTTTATCTTGAACAATTTTGACAATTTCAAAATGAATATTTCATCTTTTGAACTGGTTTGATTTACTTACAAATAAAGTTTTATATAGGATACAAAATTTAAAATTAGCTGCATCCCATTGCACTAAATATTATTATTATTATTATTATTATTATTATTATTATTATGTATTATTATTCTTATTAATGTGTGTGTGTGTGTGTGTGTGTGTGTATTATGATTCTTATGATTATGATTATAGTGCGCCTGATTATGATTCTATTATTATTATTATTATTATTATTATTATTATTATGTGTGTGTATTATTATTATTATTGTGTGTGTATTATTATTAATATTATTATTATTATTATTAATTATTCAAATATTATTATTATTATTATTATTAATTATTATTATTATTATTATTATTATTATTATTATTATTATTATTATTATTATTATTATTATTATTATTATTATTATTATTATTATTATTATTATTATTATTATTAAAATTAATTATTAAAATGTATTAAAATTAATATAATATTTTTAACTAAATAATTATTTTTTAAATCTCATGGGGCTTCGTTCAGGAAAGAAAGAGAAGAATGTTTTTTATTTTTTATTTATTATTTTTTTTAACTTTCTTTAGGTTAAAAATTTAATGTATATATAAATATATTTTTTCTAACTAATTTTTTTAATCGTTTTACCTTTTTGTATTTTAATTTTTTTTTATTTTTTTTTATTTTTTATTTTGTATTTAAATATAAAATTTAGGTATATTTAAATTTTTATAAATTCAATATTCTTTTTTACTAACACGTGCTTCTAGCTAAACAATTCCCGTCAATATATATAATATATTTTATACATTGGAGCCCCAAAATACGAATACCAAAAACTGGAACTCACTTTTATAGTTTTCATTTTCAGGAGACTTTTTTTTTATACTCCCCCCCATCCATTTTTACTTTTAGTTATTGCTATAATACTTTGTGGTTTTATTTTAGCTATTACTTTAGAAATGCTTTTCAACTGTTTAAGTTTAATTTGTATTACTTTTTTAATGTTTTGTTCAAAGACTGTTGTTCTTAGATCATAATATAGATCATAGTAATAATAATACTTTCTAATATTTAATATATCTAATAATAAATAATAAACTAAAAATTAAAAATATCAACAAATATAACAATATGCTCTAATAATAATAATAATAAAATAAAACTATTTTTAATGAAATAAAAATCGGAATCAAAAGAAAAGCAACATCACTCGATAATTAATAATCTGGATCAATAATCATTCAACAATAACAACAATAATAATGAATAACTCTCAAGCTGGCTAAATCAATAAACCAGCAGGCTGAAGATAATGAGCAATGGGAAGTAGCAGCAAGAAATAAAGGCTAAATAATATACGAAAGTAACATTTAATAATAATATTGTATCGTGCTATCATGCTCAAATCAATACCGGCTAATCAATGTAATATTCGCTCGCTATTCAATATGTATCAAATAATATATAGCAGTCAGCTCAATTGTACGGTATTAATAATCAAGGGCATAATGTAAAAGAAAAAGGCTGATCCCAGAAGATCGGGTGCTGAGTTGACTATTACGTCCTATGAACAGTGGTGAGCTGGAGCTGGTTCGGTGAACCGGTGGTTAACATCTTATTACAAAGCAGAGAATCGTTTGTCAAAATTTTGGCAATTCAAAATTGCCTTTGAGTACATGTTTCGATTTATACTGCATCTATTATATGCAAATATGTTTTAAATTTATTTTTCAATTGCTGTAGCCTTGACCTTACCTATTATTACTTAAGAATCTTAATCTTAATCCTAAAACCAGTAATCCTAATCCTTACTCTAACAAAGTATGACGATAATAATAATAATAATAATAATAATAATATAATAATAATAATATATAAATATAATAATAATAATATCTTAATATATATAATATAACATAGTTTCAATATTGACCAATAACACTTTTAAAAAATAAAAATAATAATAATAATATGTATAAGTATAATAATTAGATTAATAAAAATAATTTATCATCTGAAGTAAAAATAATAATAATAATAATAAAAAATAATAATAATAATAATAATAATAATAATAATAATAATAATAATAATAATAATAATAATAATAATAATAATAATAATAATAATAATAATAATAATTAATAAATAATAACAATAAAAAAAGAAATTATTCGTGATAAGGTTAAAAATAATAATAATAATAATAATAATATCGTAATAATAATAATAGCAATAATAATAATAATAATAATAATAAATATAAATTTTATATACGCTTAGTTACCAGTGCGTCACGCTGATGAGTCAGGGATTTTGCGATAAATAAAAATAAAAATATTTTATATTTTATTTAACCCCAACTAATAATAATAATAATAATAATAATAATAATAATAATAATAATAATAATAATAATAATAATAATAATAATAATAATAATAATAATAATAAAAAAAAAAAAAATAAAAATAAAAAAAAATAAAAATAATAATAATAATAAATAATAATAATAATAATAATAATAATAATAATAATAATAATAATAATAATAATCTGAAACCAAGAAACCAGCTCCCATCACCACCAACAGCAAACTACTACTAACACTACTACTACTACTAATAATAATAATAATAATAATAATAATAATAATAATAATAATAATAATAATAATAATAATAATAATAATAATAATAATATAATTGAATAAATAAATAAATAAAAAATAAATATGTTAACTTATCTAAAATGTGACTCATCTTTAGAAACACCTGATAACTAAAAATAATAATAATAATAATATAATAATAATAATAATAATAATAATAATAATAATAATAATAATAATAATAATAATAATAATAATAATTAATAATAATAATAGTTATTAATGATCAATATATATATATATAATATATATATATATATATATATATATATAATAAATGCATCTATATTTACACTCTCTATATTATTTTATATATATATATATATATATATATATATTATACTATATATATATATAATAATATATATAAATATATATAAGAAATAAATAATAATATAATAATATATATACAACTATATATGTATGTATATATATATATGTTAATAATAATAATATATATATAATAATAATAATATATATAAATATATATATATATATAAATATATATATATATATATATATATATATATATTAAGATGTTTGTAAAGATAATAATATAATAACTTAATATATATATGTATATATGTGATATATATATATATATGTATATATATATATATATATATATATATATATATATATAATATATCATATATATATATGGCACCAACAATATACTCTCCATATATATATATACTACTATATATATATATAGATGTGTGTGTGTGTGTGTGTGCTTACTTGCGTGTGAAATTATCGCCAATCTCTCTTTCCTGAATGATAAGTTAATGGTAAAAATTCCGCTTAGAGATCTTCTAACTCATCTCTAGAACCCTTCAATATAATTAGTATACGCAAGTATTTGTCTAAAGCCCAAAATCATCAGCCACTAAGTTCAATACATATTTTGATTCTGCCCCGACATTCATTGAGTGAGATGCAGTACAAACTCAGCACGTACCAGTGTTTTGGTTAATAGCATTTTTGAGTTATATATTTTTAATGTCCGCTTTAAAAATATATTTTAAGGGATTTACTAAAAAGCAGAACGATTTGGAATAATTCTTTTTACATACAGTAGTTATATAATTAAATCATGTCCATACATGACAGTTTTTGAAAAAATCTGTCCGAAATCAAAGTGAATCATTTACCTGGCTTTACATTACAGAAGATACAATTTGTTACTTGTTTTTATGTATATATAAACGACAGAAAAACAAATCATATTATAAACAATGCCAAAGACAAGCCAAATTGAACCATACTATGAGGTATATATATATATATATATGTATACTGTATATATATATATATATATCTTAATATAGCACTTATGCTCTTATCTACAGCCTTAACTCTATATATACATATATACTCTATATGCTTTAGCCTTAGCAACTTGTAATAATATATGCATAATATATATGTATATATACCATATATATATTAACATATAACCTTATATATATATATATACCATATATATATATATATATATATATATATATATATATCTCTCTATATAATATATACCTTCCATATATATATATCTGTTAACGTCTGGTTGGCAAGTCATATGTATCTTAAAACTATTAATGCTACCACAGATAAAACGGAATACATTAGCTGGAATGCTGATTCCAAAGTTTGCCCTACCAAATGTAAAAAAAAAAAAAAAGGAAGAAAAAAGATTCCAAAAACTACAATAGCTACGAAGGAATACATTTTGGAGTCGTAAAATTTGCAAGAAGAAAATGTAAAAAAATAAATCAAAAGAGTGTGATATGAGTATGGTAATATGATTAGAGAGCCTATTAAGAGACCTTTTATTGGTTTTTCGTTAAAATAAATAGGCTTTCTATTAAATCTTGCTTTATACGGCACACTAGAGGGCTCGAGCCGGCAGGGAGCATAGAGGGGACGTTTTCCATACCGTGAAGAAGGGGCAGCACCCGCGACACCCAAATACCAAGAGCGGGGGTTCGGAGACCCCTCAGCGGAGAAAAGTGAATCCCTACCCCAGTAGTTCCCAAACAGAGACTCTCAGCTTCTCACTGCCATCAGTTTGGTGCTCCCATGAGATT
>JABUQX010041495.1:0-5000 GCA_015478945.1 Trachelipus rathkii | reverse complement strand
ATCTCATGTATGTCTTACACTCATGTATCAACGGGAGGCGACACCGCTATAAAACCAGCTAGTGACGAAGTTTGGATTATGGGCGTTCAAAATATCTGGCGTTTGCCCATGAGTTACTGTATTGTGCCGTCAGCTGTTATCTGTGTATAAGTTGATCAGTAAATAGATGTATGACACAGTCTTTTTGGATCAGCCGCAAGTCTAGAAGAAAAGAACAGGATCCTTTGTTAGTGTAGCATTAAACTGTGGGTTAACCGATCTCTTAAATGGGTTCGGATGTAATCTTGATGATTTTGAAGTATAAATGTTTTCATTCTGTTTAAATCAAAAGAAGATATTAATTAGCTTTGGGTTGGGAGACTATAAATGGGCATTCTCTAAACAATGGTTCTTAATATTAAATTATGATTCAGATATAACGATATAAATGCAAAAATGTTTTGATCTTGGAAGACATGTTTGTTGGATCATTGTTCTTTGTTTAATGTATTGCTGTAAAGGATCGTGGTGTTTGAGATTCGTTGTATCAAGTATAATTCATAATCTTTCAAAACTTATAGTTGTGTGGCGACTTAGAAGAGAACCTTATTCTTATTTTGTCTAATTTGAGGCACAAAACCTCCTCTCGAACACGTCATAAAATAGCACCAAATTTGGCGACTCTACTCATAAGTAGAGATGCTACCTATAAGTATATTGAAACAAAATAAAGAAAAGCGTCCCATTTTACAAAAAATATATAAAAAAAAAATAGAAAAAAAAAAATATATATATATATATATATATATATATATATATATATATATATATAATAGTAATATAACATATATATATATATGCTGCTGTAACTCAACATAACTCCTTTAACTATATGCTATGGGCTCACTTATATATATACGCTATGTATATATATATACTATATATATATATATATATATATATATGTAATAACCCTTTGACGAGTTAATACAGTGGTAACCAACAACCTTTGCCTTAGCAGCTAACTGTAGAGAGAGAAGAGAGAGAGAGAGAGTTGTACTAAAATTTTCATATTGAGATCGGATTTGCCAAGGTGTAAGAAGCGAAAGAAAAAGTCCCAGATTGAAGAGGTTCATGCGGGGCAATATAAGTTCAAGCCACATGAATTGTGATTAAATCATATTAGTCATTACATATAATGAATCTAGCGCTCTAAACTTCATAACAAAATTATATCACCTCACCGAATGACGTGCATATACCTTAATCCATACGTATTATTATCTTTTGAATTATGGAAACTACGATGGGAATATAACTGGTTTGCAAGGTTTTCGGATCACGCACAATAAGGGAGAGTAGTATTTGACTCTTGAAACCAAGGTGTAATTGCCGGACGGACAGGTATGGTAGAACTATAAGATTGTTAATGAGAAACTTCCTCCGCGGTTTTCAATTATTGTAGGGTTGGTAACTCGTGGGTACGAGTTATCCTGGTCTGTTATTATTTTGCAACATTTTAATCAAGCAGGTTACGTGACAAGTTGGGGCAATTAACGCGTGTATATTTTCAAGGTTTATGTGTTTATATTTTCAAGATTTATGTTTGAAAAATGTCATACTCATTGAGCGCGAGTACGTGATAACCTGGTTTATTTTTGTTCAAGATTTGAAATATGTATTTGTTTTTTCCCGGTTTTCATGTGACTTAGCTTTATGAAATTTAATTATTGATATGGAGATTGACAAGCTGTATATAAAAAATTATATTATAAGTCTTTTTACTAATAGTGTTTGGTCAGAAAGGAAATTGCCATGTGAATTGTATGAATTCTGAAATATTTATTTATTATTGCTACTCGCGTTGAGCAACTTGAACAATAAGAGGAAATAACTTTCACGGTTGTATATATATATCAGGGATGGGGGTCGAAAAAATAGATCGACTCCCGACTCAACTCCAGAGTCACGATTGCAAAGCTCTTCGACTCCCAAACTTTCGACTCCCAGTCGATTTAAACAACCGACTCGACTCCCAGACTCCCGACTCAGCTCCCAACTCAACTCCCGACTCCCAATGGCCCATGTACGCACATAAACTTGTTGAATAAAGAAAAAGGAAATTTACAACAATATAATTTAATTCTACATTAATAATAATAATAATAATAATATATATAATAATAATAATAATAATAATAATAATAATAATATCTATTATTATTATAATATTATGTTATTATCATTATTATTAATAATAATAATGTCAATATGTATTATTATTATTATTATTATTGTGTGTATTATATAATAATATTAATAATAATATCAATAATAAATAAATAATAATAATAATAAATAGACAATAATATAATAATAATAATAAATTATTTATTATTATTATTATTATTATTATTATTATTATTATTGTGTGTGTGTGTGTGTGTGTGTAATAATGTATTATTAATATTATTATTATTATTATTATTAAAATTGATACATGATTATATAAATACATTATATATATATATATATATATATATATATATATATATATATATAGCAATAACACATATATATAACATATATATATATATATACTGTTTATATATATATATATATATATATATATATATAAAGTTATTAGTGTAAATCCAGTTTAAAACCATAAATATCTCAATCCATATCTCATACAATAGCTACAGGGAAAGGAATACATTGCTGGAATGCTGGTCAAATTTTAGTGCGGAAAATATAAATAAAAATCCTCAAAAACTAAAATAGCTACACAGAAAGGTTACATTTTGGAATCCTGGTAAAATTCTAGATAGGAAAATGTAAAATAAAAAAATAAAAAATTATTGTTAATAATTATAGTAATATGATTAAGGAGCCTATTTAGAGACCTTTTAGTGGTTACTCGTTAAAATAAAGACTTGCTATTAATTTTTTTTTAACTAAAGATTACCCCAAGGGTATGCACCGATGGCAGGAGCCAGGGTCTCTCGGCCTCAGGAACTACGGGGCAGGACTAATTCCCCCCCTCCGGGAGGGTCTCGGAACCCCGCTGTTGAGGTACATTTTGGGTGATGCGAGGTTTCTCTACCCCTCCACTACGGGGGGTGTGGAAGGCGTCCTGTGCCCTGTCAGCCTCAAAGCCCCCGCTGGTGCCGTGGAATGGCGTGACAAATTCCTGCCTGATATATATATCTTATATATCTATATATATATATATATATATAACATATATATATATATATATATCTATCTCTATCTCTATATATATATCTTAATAACATATAACATATATATATATACTATGTCATATACAAAAATAGCCAGTAATTTGTTTTATTTTCATTTTTATTTTTTTACATTTCCTAACTAAAATTTTACAAGGATTGCAAAAATGTTTCCTTTTCGCTGTAGCTGTTGTAGTTTTAAGATTTTAGTTTCCATAGCAAATTTTACCAGGTTCCAACAATATTCCTTCCCTAACAACTAAGATTTTGAGATAGATTGAGGAAATATTTGGTTTTAAGTTTATCATATATGCTTAATATATATATATTTATATATATATAATATATGTAACAATATATATAATAATAACCATATATATAATATATATATATGTTATATAACAGTAGTAATAACTTAATATATATATATATATATATATATATATATATATTATTTGGTTTAAAACACAAATATCTCAATCCATATCTCAAAAAACTACAATAGCTACAGGAAAAGGAATACATTGTTGGAATCAAGGTAAAATTTTATTGCGGAAACTGTATAAAAAATCATCTCAAAAACTACAATAACGCTACAGCGAAAAGGAATACATTTTGGAATCCTTGTAAAATATTTTAGTAGGAAAATTATAAAAATAAATAAATGAATAAATAAATAAAATAAATATTGGCTATTTTTTTTTTTAGGGCAGGGGGACATAGTATATATATATATTATTTGTAAGGTATTACACGGCAATATAGGGGGCTCGAGCCGACGGGGAACACAGGGAGGGGACGTTTTCCATATACCCATGAGTGCAGGGGGTGGAGGAACCCCCGCAGCACCCAAATACCAAGGGCAGAGTTCAGAACCCTCCCAGGTAAAGGAGTGGTCCTTATAGTTTCCCCAGAGCCGAGAGACACCGGGTCACCATCGGTACGGTTTTACCCTTGTGGTATTCTTTAGTTAAAAAAATTAATAAGAAAGTCTATTTATTTTAGCGAGTGTAAATAATAAAAGGTCTCTAAATAAGCTTTCTACTTCTTATTACTATAATTATTAACAATATTTTATTTTTTTAACATTTTCCTAACTATAATTTTTACCAGGATTCAAAAATGTATTCATTTTCGCTGTAACTATTGACCAGTTACAAATATGTTATTTTCTTTCATTTTTTTACATTTTCCGCACTAAAATTTGACCAGCATTCCATTCCTTTTACCTGTAGCTATTGTAGTTTTGAGATATGGATTGTGGTTTTTAAACTGGATTTCATATATATATATATATATATATATATATATATATATATATATATATATATATATATATATATATATATATATATACTATATATATATATATATATATATAACTAACTTAACCTTAATAACAACAACCTTCATAGACAAATTCACACAAACCCCAGCCTCACTATCTCAAACCTAACTTACAGGAAAAAAATACGACCAATCATTCAATCAACACAGTGCTGAAAAATGTAAAATGGAAAAGAAAAAATAAACATATCAAAAAGAAAACTACAATGGCTTCAGCGAAAGAACCATTTTTTGGGATCCTATTAAAAATTCACAGTTCGGAAAATGTAAAAAAAAAAAAAAAATATTGTTAATAATTATAGTAATATGAGGAAAAAGCCTATTTAGAGAACTTTTTATTGGTTACTCGTTAAAATAAAATAGACTCACAATGAATTTACTTTGTACTAAAGAATACCCCGGGTATACCACCGATGGCAGACCGGGATGCTC
>JABUQX010041494.1:47500-48986 GCA_015478945.1 Trachelipus rathkii | reverse complement strand
ACTGAAGAGACTTCACAGACTTCACGAGACTCAGATTAATAACTCGTAAATTTTACAAATATGCCAGTCATTTATGTCGTGCTCCTTATCGTAGCATATGTGTTCGCGATGCTTCTCGAAAGGCACATCATGTAAACTCCCTCCAGAATCATGATGTTGCTCTGGTCGGTAATTAGATGCCTTTCAGCCCCATCGTTTTCTAAGAAGATGTATGAATTTCTGCACATCATAGTGTCTGGAAATCGTTAATAACAGTATCGAATCATCACCATCATTTTTGACATGACGCGTAGATATTCTCGTTATAATAATGACGACCTGTTACATAGTTAGAACACATCACTCCTTTCATTGCCTAACCTCCGCCTACTTCGACATACACTTCAACCGCATAGTATTCCTGAGCATGAAGAATCTTGTGAAGTACGTTCAAATGCTTCTAAACCATTAGTCCTTTCCCATAGTTAACTTCCATGCCTATGGTGTTCGCATGGTTAGAGAAGGTTAGAGTAAGTTGTTTTTCCTTTGCTCTGGCTGATAACTGTTTTCGAGTAGTTTAAAGCGGCATTAGGGTTAAAGTAATCAGTAAGGTCCGATTGATTTACATTATACACAGTAATCATCGGGACTCATGTAAACACGACGTGTGTTGTAATATGATGAATTACTAACACACATGAAGATCCATTGGGTTTGTCTTTATATAAGATGCACTCCGCAAACCAGGTATCTTTACTTCCCACTGAATGTGTCTGTACGAGTCTACCTAATTAAAGGATCATATTGTGTTCTTTCTGGAAACGGTACACTTTTAAGATAGGGAAGAGAACTTCTTCACAGCTCAGCAGCTAGAGCGACTATAGTTTGAAACGGAGATTAGACTCACAAGGGATCGTATCATAATCCTCCGAAAAAACAATGTAGGCGGTAATAGAGATAAGACATGACGTCACCAATCCACAAGGGACCCACTTATAATTCTTGACCACCACAGTGAGAGGGTGATGAGATAGGGTTACATTCGGCCAATCGCAAGTAAGACAGAACGTATGTTTTACGATCGGCTGTAGAGTAAAATAATAATCAATTTGATTTCTAGTTTAACGACGTGCGTTTTAACTTATAAAATAATAATGATAAACGTATATATAATATATACATTAATAAAATATAATAATATAATAATAATATAATAAAAATAATAATAATTAATAATTAATAATAAATAATAATAATTAATAACACTAATATCGTGTGTTTGTGTGTGTGATGTGTGTGTGTGGGTGTGTCGTTGTGTGTGTGTTGTGTGTGTGAGTGTGTGTCGTGTGTGTTGTTGTGTGTGTGTGTGTGTGTGATGTGTGTGTGTGTGTGTGTGTGTGGTGTGTGTGTCGTGTGTGTGTGGGTTTGTGTGTGTGTGTTTGTGTGTGTGTGTGGTGTGTGTGTGTGTGTGGTGTGTGTTGTGTGTGTGCGTGTGTGTTGTGTGTGT
>JABUQX010041494.1:25000-35000 GCA_015478945.1 Trachelipus rathkii | reverse complement strand
CGGCCCATGAGTCAACTTAGGCTACGAACTCTTCTCTAGTTTCAATTCATCCTCCGAGATTTGTCGGCTATTTATTTTTCGTCTGTCTACGGTCATTTCCTATTTAGTGGGGTTCAGCATCTCCATTGGAGAGCGTGGCGGCTTGAAACCCCGGTTCAGGCAACTGTTGGGGTAGCAAGTTTGGTGGGTATACGATGTCTCTAACTCCCCTAAATTGGAGGGGAAAAAGTGTAGCTTTTAAGACATATTCCTAGACTCCCTCAGTTTCCTTTCATTGCTACAGCAATTATATCGCGTGGGTGTTAAGTAATAGTAATGGTTTTCTTTCGATTATGTTTTTCAATGTAATAAGTTAACCAGAGCACATAGAAAGACAATTTAAACATCGATTTGGGGATAAAAGATCTCGTTTAATCGAATGGAATCATCAGAAATGATCTAGCGGTCACTTAAAACCTTCTATGAACCAAAAGCCACTTTTGGGGGGGCTAAATCTACTAAGTTCTGATTAAAAAATATTCAGGAAACGGTCTTCTATACCACAAAAAGCGGTCTCAATGACCTTTGAAACCCTAACTTTGACACATTAAGAGTCAAAATCTAACGAAGTGATGGAAATTTCCAAGTCAGATGCCGACATGACTTGGAATTTGCTACCATTCAGAAGCTTAACCTTAGAAACGGTCTCACAGACCTTGAAAATTCCATCCTTGTTGCGTCAAGCCTGAAAAACTAATGTTGCAAAATGTTGCAAATGTTGCTTTGCAACATCCGCTTGAAACTTCCGGCTTTCAGTTTGGCTGTCAATTGCGCACCCTATACTACTCACGGGAGTGGACTCAAAGAAACTGCTTTACAGTATGTCGTTCATCTTATATTTAAATGAATCGGAGATTTAGTGATTTTCACTAAATCTTTTGATTAATCTTCATTTTTATCGAAATCAGAAAAGATTTTCAAACTCTAGTGATAACTAATTCAATTAGTAGAATAAACAAGAGTACCTCGAAAAACTGTAATACGCATAATTATTCACAATTCAAATAAGAAGGCGAAAAAAAATTAGTAATGAAAACACCTTATTAAAATTTTATTTTTATAATTTTAATTAGGTTAATCCAATGTGGCATTACAATGCTTTACATGAGCTCTTCCAAAATAATAATAATAATATTAAATAAAAAAAATCAGTCATCTCATTCCTTCCAAAGAGATATTTCCAAAAAATATTTAAATATAAATATTCTCAGGGCTGGTGCCCTAGCTACTATAGTCTCCTACGAGTTTGAAGCCATACCATACACAGCTAGTATTTTATAGTGTCAAGCGTCTTGAGGCTTATATTTATAATTATATATATATATAACACACATAACATAATATATATAGATATATATATATATATTATATATATATATATATATATATATATATATATATATATATATTATATATATATATATATAATATATATATATAATATATATATATATATATATATATATATATATAAGATATATATATATATTATTATAATATATATATATATATATATAATATATATATATATATATATAGTTATATAATATATAGTGAACTATTGATTGCAAAATGTCCCACCAAACTATTTAACATAACTCTATATATGATAAATTTTAACATTATGATATACAATTCATAAAATAGTACATTAAAGAAATATGTTTAATAAGAGAAACTATGCTCATCATAAATAAGAAATAAAAAATTATGTAAAATATATTTAATATAAAATAATGAATTAGCAAATTTATTATAATTGAAATACTAAAAGAATTATTTATAAAATAAATCTCAAAATTATTAATATATCTAATCAAAGAAAAAAAAAGCCCTTAAGAAGGCGTTACCTAAAGCCCAACAAAAAGAAGTTCGTTTCAGGAAAAAGAAAACTAAAAAAATGAATAAAGAAGAGAGAAAAAATCAGAAGCGAACACCCAGACGAAATCACCCAGCGTCCTGTTACCCACCTACTGCGAACGTTTTCAATTAAACCACAGCTACTTCATCCATATATATATATATATATAATATATATTATATATATATATATATATATATATATATATATAAATATATATAATATAATAATAATATATATATATAACACTTATTAAAGAAACCGAAAAATTGGGCAATGACTACATCAATGTATATTGTTAATCTTTAACATCTTGGTGTTGAGATTTTTGTTTGTGTGACTGTATTGAGCTTGCGTAAAGGTTAATATTATAAACAATGTTTATTAAGAAGCTGAAATGTTGGCTTTTTCTCGTCATTAAATAAAAAATATGCAAATTTCAAAAGCAAAATATAATGTGCGTCAGTAAGAGCAGGAGCGTTGATAAAACAAGAAGCCACAGAAATAAATTTTAGGATTTGTTCTTTTTTATAGGCAATATGTATAGCAATATGATTTCAAATTTACAAGGAACTTTGGACTTAGAATTAAAATCTGGTAGTTTTTTTTCATATACAGCTATATATATATATATATATATATGCTATATAGATAAATATATATTATATATATATTATATATATATATATATATATATAATATATATATATATATATATATATAGATATATATATATATATATATATAACTATATAATACTATATATATATATATATATATATATATATTAATATATATACTATAAATATAATAATATACTATAAATATTATATATATATATAATATAAATATATATACTATATATAATTAAATACTATATATATATATATAATAATAATATATATATATATATATATAATATATATATTATATAATATATATATAATATATTTATAAATAAATTTATATATATATATATATATAATTATATATTATATAATATATATATATAATAATATTATATATACATATCGATACAAATGATTGTATAGACAGACAGACAGACAGACGACAGACAGACAGACAGACAGACGACAGACAGACAGACAGACAGACAGACAGATAGATAGATAGATAGATAGAGATACATAGAAGATAGACAAGAGATAATAAGATAGAAGATAGATAGAAGATACATGTAAGCATAGATACATCATTAAGATGATAATAGATAGAATAGCATAGATAGAAAATAGAATATATATATAATAATTATATATTATATATATATATATAATAAATATATATATAATATATCATATAATATCATATATATATTATAGATTATTATATATATTATAAAATTAATATTATATATATCTTATATATATTATATATATATATATATATATAATAATATATATATATATTATATATATATAAATATATATTGTATATATATATAATTATATATAATATATAATACATATATATAATTATATATTATATATATATATATATATATATATATAATATATTATATATATATATATATATATCAACAAGAATGTTCAATTTCGCTGAGTAAATTAGTAAGAGGATTTAGGCTGTAATGTTCCTTCTTTTCTTTAATGTGAAAGGGAAGAGGCCTTGATACAATCCACAAGAATTTATACAAAACCAATTTCGAAATCGGATCAAAAGCCGACAAGACCCTAACACAGCTTTTGAATGTGTGAAACTCGGAGGAATTGTTGAAAATAGAATGAAGGGTATAGCACCACGGTAGAGTGCATATATTATAATTAAAGTACAAAACATATATTAAAATTAAAGTACAATACATTAATTATAATTGAACACTTTAGTCTGGAATCAGAAAGCTGGACAGAGAAAGGATAATTGTGTGGAAAGATGAGTCACAAGTATTCTTTCAAAGGAGCAGTGTCCGTTTTAATGCAATAGTAGGAGAGTGATACAACAGTTCGACGATAAGAAATAATATAGGGTGTGTCAGCAAGAGCACGGGAGTTGATAAAACAATAAGCCACAAACCCCTCACAGTTTCAACAGATGTACGAGTATAACCACCAAATATATGCGAGGCGTACTCTATACAGGAACGAAAGATGCTATAAACAAAGCATCAGGTTGGTTTGAAAAATTCGGAAAATACTTCTTAGCACCTAATTAACCATAATGAAGCTTCTTTGCCAAGACAAAAATTTGATTTTCCCTAGAAAGATCATGAGGAATGGAAATACCAAACAATCTTAATTAACGAACAAACTTAGATTTGAAGTAATTTTATGTCATCAGCGATGATAAAGGCAATAAATTGAAGTTTTAAAGAATTGGCAACTAAAACACAACTAAAAATAGATGAAATATCAGAGATCAGTGATTAGTTTGCGCTGAAATAGAAAAAATCCGTTCCAAAATTAGTGAATGAAAGAATTAATATAAGGTGATGGGGGGTGGGGGATAGTCAACGTAAGATTGTTTATATGATGAAATGAAAATTAGATCATTCATGAAAATAAGAAAAAGTGCTGGGGATAAAGCAGAATCCTGGGAACACCATGTTTTTATATTTGGACAATAAAGAACCGGAAAGTAAAATCATAAAGAAAGCTATGAAGAAATTGATAAATAACAAAATATGGAAGATTAGATACTAAAAATGTGCCAGATTTACCCAAAACCTTCGATATGTATAGAGTCACAACAAAATATTCATCGAAATGCCAAAATTAAATAGACAATTTTAGGGTCCTCAAAACCGGTGTCAAAATTGAGCATGCAAAGTCGTTAAAAAGAGAAGTTTCAAATGTCAAAAAGTGAAAAAATAATTCTCACTGACGTACTTTTCTAGTGAGATGGTAATTGTCAATCTGATAGAAACAAATTACTCTATTTGAACAGTTTTGTATGCTCAATTTTGACACCGGTACTGAGGACACTTAAGCTGTTCACTTTATATATATATATATATTTTACTTCCTTAAGAAACGTAAAATTATATATATTATAAAATATATTATATTATATATAAGTATATAGTATATATATAATATAATATATATATATATATATATAATAATATATATAATATAAAATATATATATAATATATTAATTATATAATATATATATATATATATTATAAACGGCCTTGTATACACACCATCATTCCACGCACAAAATAATAGGATTTTGTAGCTTAAATTACAAATCATAAAATACTTAATATAAGCCGAAGTTAAAAAATAAAATTGAATAATATAAATAAAAGTTATTACTTATAGTGTTTCTTATAATAATTAAAAAATGTATTCAAAATAGTAAAAAGGAAAAAAAAATAAAATGACTTATGGGTAACTATTTAAACACTACAGACTTTGACACAAACAATTTCATAGCATCGCTTTTCGATGTAAAGTATATCATATGCGATGTAAAGTATATTATATAAAGTACTTTGATGAAAATTAAATCAATTAACCACTTAGCAATATTTTCCACGCATTAGAAGTACTAGTTCCTTTCCAATTTAGTTATTTATTAATATTAAATTCAGAAGTTTCGTTAAAGATTAAAATTAATTTAAAAATTATCATTAGCAATAACACAAGTTTTTAAGGATAATATCAGGTCAAACTAAATAATTTTCGAAATAAAATTCATGATTAGACCATGAGTGATAGAAATATTGATTTTGATATAAAAAAAATTATAATAATTATATAATATATATATATATATTATAATATATATAATATATATATATATATATTAATATAATAATAGATATATATATATATATATAATAATATACAAAAGATGGAAGATATATATATTAAATACTGTAGATTTATAAATCTTATATGTGTATATTACAACATAATATATATATAATATATATATAATATATAATATAAATATATATTATATATACATATATATATATATAATATATATAAATATATATATATATATATATATATATATATATATATATAATATTTATATTAGATATACTATAATAAATATATATATATATATAAGTTATATAATATATATATATAGGGGGACACTTCAACTTTTCATTTTTACAATTTTAAAGTTTTCTCTCACCGATATGTACTCAATTACCTATTCAGCGACAACCGAAACTATAAATTTTCAATTGAGTAAAATATTGTCAGTTAAGTTGTGTCCTTATAGAATTCACACTCGTGTTTTCAAATTAAGTATCTTCTTTCCAAAGAAGATAAGCAAACTGGTAAAACGATAGTCAGAGGATGAGAGGCAGCTCCCTTTGCATTTTGTCATTCAATAAGCGCATGCTTCTAGCAAGATGTAAAGGTTTATCATTTAAAAGGAAAAAAAAAACATCACCACCAAATTCCGCAATTTGCACTACCATAGATGATCGTAGCTCTTAAAATAGAGTGTCTTGACGAATGAATGATGTTCATTCCCAAGCGTGAAAACGCAAACGGAAAAGGATCGGGTACGTTTGCGGAGCTACTGGACACCACCCTGCATGGAATCCGCTGGATATATTATTATATTATTAATTATCAAAATATTAATTTCATCATCCATCCTTTCCTCTATACTAGGGATGTCAAACATGCTGGTCGAATCCGGCCCGCGAAGGGTTCCCATCCGTTCTACGTTTTGATTTAAATTATAAAAATTAAAAATAATAAAAAAAAAATTTATTACTGTAGGAGCTATTTTTCATTTTTAGTTAATTTCATTTAATAAAGATAAAAATCACAATATCTATTAACTCAGACTCTTTGAGTCACACCTCTAGCTCCAGCAACACTAGCCTTCAGGTTAATTTTGTTAGTTTTTTCTTGTTTTTGAGACGTGTATTTATTAACTAAAGCTTAGGCATATTTCATAAGTTCATAATCTTGCAAAATATTAGAAATTTCTCTTTAACTATAAACCCCGATATGTCAAAACAATGAAAGATTGATAGTGAATGCAGAACAGTGAACAAGTCCTGGAGAGATTTATATTTGTGCATCGAATGGAATGGTAAATCTACGTGTTTGATTTGCAGCATAAATAAATTGAGGTTTCGAAGAGTACTATGGTCAAAGACGTTATAAAACTAATCACCAAGGAAAGTATCAAAGTTATGATGGAAAGCTTCGTGAAGAATTAATTTCCAAATTATTTACTGACTTGAGGAATAAATAATTAGTTTTAAAAGCATAAATAAAATAAATAAGAATAGTGATGCAACAGTAAGAGCTAGCTATGTCATAGCAAGTGAAAGACACTTTGTCAAACATCTTTTCCGAAGGTGCATTTATTAAAAATTGTATATTGAAGGTTTTGGAAATAATATGTCCTGAAAAGGGTAAATCATTTTCAGATATAGTCAAGTAATACCATTGCAGAACGCCCTCTGGATATTTCTGAAAATTTATATTCACAACTTAAAGATAAATCGCAGTCTTTAATGGCATTTTTAATTGCTATTGATGAAAGTACTGACATCCCTGATGCAGCACAACTTTCCATATTCATTCGAGGACTTGACGAGAATATGTACATTATGGAAGAATTTGTAGATATTGTTCCTATAAAAAACAAACAACAGGTGATGTTATTTCCCATTCTTTGATTATTTATTTAGATAATTAAATTTAGAATGGAGCAAGATCTTGATTGTTACCACAGATGGCGCTTTTCAAATGATTGGGCGTAATTTATGTGTAATTTACAGATTAAAATCAAAATTGCTGCCCATGAATAAAGTTCATCATAGCAATGGAATGCATTGCATTATACTTCGCAAAGTGCTTTTTTGAAAGCTCTTAAGACGAATTATTTTATGGATATTGTAGCAAAATTGTTAATTTTATTCACAATTGTACCATATATCACCGACAATTTGATTACTTCTTGAATGACATTGATATTCCATATGGATTGCCTTATCATAGCAATGTCCGTTGGTTAAGTAGGATCACTGTGTTAAAAAGATTCTTCTCACTCCTTGACGAAGTGAAAATTTTCATGGAAATGAAAGGAAAATACATACATAACAATAAATGGATTCAGTATTTGGCATTTATGGTTGAAATGGCTGGTCATTGAATGAGCTGAACAAAAAATTGCAAGGAAAAGCCAAGTTAATAACGGAGTTTTCAGAATCAACCGAAACATTTGAAATCAAACTTGATCTTTGGGCCAGTCATATGCTAAAGAGAAATCTTTTCCATTTATGCCACTTTGAAAGATTTTCCCAATCATGCACTAATCCCTTTACAAAATACAGCTGTACAATTTCTAATTTAAAAAAATGACTTCATTAAAAGGTTTACCGATTTTGATGACATAAAAAAAATTCTATTTTTTTTTTCGATTATTTCTCAACTACGACATCATCCCTAAAGAACTTCAACTCAAATTTATAGAAATGAAGTGTGATATAGCTCTCAAGAATAAGTTTGTAAAAGTAGATATCAAAACATTTTATAAATATTTGGGACCTAAAAATCTAAAGTTGAAGATTTTTGTCCCAAGATAATATCAATGTTTTATAGCTCGTATGC
This sequence comes from Trachelipus rathkii, assembly GCA_015478945.1. Taxonomy (NCBI): domain Eukaryota; kingdom Metazoa; phylum Arthropoda; class Malacostraca; order Isopoda; family Trachelipodidae; genus Trachelipus; species Trachelipus rathkii. Next base: position 26,514 of record JABUQX010041494.1, on the reverse strand, counting down.
TATTGTGAATAGATTTTTCTCAAATAAATATTAACAACTCGATATACCTTTCAAGACTGACAGACGCTCATCTAAATGATATAATGAAAGTTGCAACCACTAGCCTATCTCCAGAGTTTAATATTTTGATGGAAAATAAAAGGATTCAAGCTTCAAGAGGCAGTAGTAAGCAATAGTGAGACCTAAAGTAAGAATAAAGTAATTTTTCTCTGTCATTGCAAAATTAGAAATACCTATCTGAAAATTTATTTTTTATCAAATTAGTGAAATTTATACTATGTTTATACACTATTAAGAAGAGAATAAATATAACATTTCATTTTCGATTTCTATCGAGCGAAATTTACGTAAGCATTAATCCTGCTCGTGAGGTACACCTTATTTTGAAATTCAGACTTCAAAGCACAGTGAGCTTGACGACAGCCTGCTCTATACCTTTTCATAACCTTATTAATTATAACTACACAGAACTTATTAGTTTAAACGACACCTAACATTTTACATTATATGTTCCCATACTTTGTCAATTTTAGCGACACCTAACCTTTTCTATTCCGAGTTGCCAATTATCTTCACAGGATTAAATTTCTTTAACACCCCAGGATCTTTACTATAATATGTTCCCATTTACCTTTTATGCTTTCATTTCATGAATTCATATTTTTAAACTATCCAATACCCTTTCAATTGATTGCTTCCATACTATTAAACAATCCTGCACCTTCTTAGTTACATACTCGTTTACATTTTAACCACCTGCTATCTAATAACAAAATAAAATGTGTTCGCCTCACCTGAACTTGACTTATCAAGTTCGTGCCGTCATTCCATGACGCCTTAAATTGCATTGCATAAATTGTTCTTTTGTTTTATATATATTCACAGTACCTGATCCTGATTTTGCAGGCAGACAAATTCATGAACTTTTCTTTTTGTTTTTCACTCCCTTTTTTAGTTTTAGATGGAAAACTAAATTATTTTCTTTTCTTTTTTTCTTTTTTTTTTAATTTATATTTTATATTTTTTTTCCTATTTTTGTTTCATATTTTATTATTTTGTTTTCCTTTTTTATTTTTAAAATTTATTTCCATTTTTTCATCAATATTTTATTACCTAAAATCACTAAATTTTTAAACCAATTGATCAGTTAAGCCAACAAGCAAAAAGACACACTCCACCTTCTATCCTTACATAAAATTTATTCACGGTCTTTGAAATAAATTTTTCAAGTATGTAAATCGCTTCATCATTTAATCAAAGAGGCATACTATACCCTTATCCATAAATAAACACTTATTCACAGTCCTTGAAACATATTTTTTATGTACGTAAATTGCTTAGTGATTTAATCAGCAAATCACATAGTCAATACCTACCCCAGCTTCACCGTCACAGAATAATTTTTTTTATACACAGACTCAAATATATTACATTGCAGTGATGAAATTATCCCACCATTTGGTATATATGTCGTGTTAGGGTATATTTTACGGACACAAGTTACCAGTGGTTTG
>JABUQX010041494.1:0-15000 GCA_015478945.1 Trachelipus rathkii | reverse complement strand
ACCTTTTCCTCTCCACGACACTCAGGAAGGATTATCCTCCTATGCACCAAGTCGCCACAAGGTATTTCTTTATACGTAGTGGACTCCGAGAAGACGAGCGCAATGCACACGTTACCTCGTTGTCTAACACCAGAGTAAATAATTACGATACGAGAGCTTGTTTTACTTCACTCTCGAAAGATCGAAATGTCACGTATAATATATACTATTGGTATATATAATATTATATTTATTAACCTTGGCCGCGGTCTATCTATATATATATGAGCGTGATGAGCGTGAGCGTAGTGGGAGAGTGTGACGTTATGATACTAAGTGTAGGGATAAATTATAATCTATTTATACATAAGTACATATGTAGTTTATATGTTATATCGGGAAACCGTATATAATAAATCGTATATATAGAATAATGAGTGAGTGTACTTAATATAAGTAAATACTCACTATATAATATCACGTTACCACAGCATATCTAACTACGTCGTATATAATAATACAGGTGAGCTTATATATATATAAAAGTATCATATCAATACTATATCCCTACTTTCTTCTTATACTATAGTTATTATAACGATAACTTAGTTCATATATAGGTATACTATACTCCTAATGATGTTATATGCGATGATAATCTCAGTATATATATAAGACCGCTCTCAGTACGCTAGTATATACTCCCTGAGTATTTATATTCAATATACGAAGTTACACATATAGTTATAATCTCATTACGTAATCATATGAAGAGAATATATAAACTGTGGCAGAATACTAGAGATACTATTTCCGCTCATAACAAATCCTATCACCTTATTGGTAGGAATAATAAATAGCAATGCAGGTCCGTATATAAGCTTAAGTCATAAAGCATACGTGACGTTCTCTGTGTATACGGCGAGTGAGTGTGAGTATACTAGTATAAGTATAACTCAGTGACATGATTCCCGCAACTATTATTTATATATTTACAAAGGATAATTTCTACAGACGGACATCCACTTTGTATTGTATAAGTATAGATATATTGGTCTATCGTGTGACGTTATACGTTGATATATGTCTTGCGATACTCACAGATAATCACCACTATCGTTATATAGAGCTTCCTCTCCGGATGCAGGTCGGAAACCCTGTACACTGAGTAGGGAAAACTAAGATACGAATACGTGTTATAGTTACATCTTATAGGGATGAGCGACCGGAGTCTTCCGTGTTTCCCGGCTCCGGCTTGGCCGAGTGGCGACACATATTTTAAAGATCTCCGGCTCCGGCCGGAGGACCTATATGTCTCCGGCTTTCTCCGGGTTCTCGGATCCTCATTCTGGTATTCAGCTACCACCCCCTCCAATATAGGAAAATTACAAAAATAAGTATTTTACTCCCTCGCCTCATAGAAGCGTTATGCTCATGAGACATTTTATAAAGATTAATATTGTATATTAGACCCAAGTTGATATACATAGCAAAAAGGTTAAGAGAGACTCTATATTGGTAATATTTATTTACTGCTTAGCGATTCTTGAAAAGTAATTCATGGTTTAAGTTTCAAACTAATTAATAACTATATTATTATATAGACTCTCCAATAATAATATAGTCGAAATAGCAAATATTTTCCAAATAAGTGGTTTTATAGAGACTCAGAGCGTTACCATGCTAGTCAAAATAGACCAATCATTTTGATAAAACAACCTTAGAAAGGACTGATGAATCCAAATCAACTACCCCTACACAAAAAATATAACACTTTGAGTGATTAATTCTAGCTTTCTCTAGAGAAATGCAAACTCAACAGAAATAAGTAATATAGAAATATCGCGCTGTCAAAGACATTTCAGACATATAGCTATTGCCATATTCTGTGAGTGCTCCACAAGATATTAAAAAAATTATCAATCTCTCCCTTCAGTGTACAATCTTAATTAAATCATTATTAATTTTTGTTTCTTCAATTTTCCATCAGTACCTCCCCCGAATGGTTATTTACTCGACAACCTATATCTATACATAACATTATTGCTGCACACCGTGAGCCCTAATCTAAACTAAATAACGAATAGATAGAATCGACATATCGCTCACACACGCCCGCCTGCAGCTCAGATCTGAAGTACTGGTGACTATGTGCCTGGAATGTCTCGATACCATAATATACTAGTTATATAGGCTATTATTATATATATACGTGTGAGTAGTATTGCGTCTTGGCCTAGTATTATATATTATAATACTATACTATAAGGATAGAGATAGGACACACCCAAATTTACGTACAATTTCCCCCTTTTTCACCAAGTTATTTTTTCATCTTCGCGAGGGGTTTAGAAAATAAAATATAATAATAGGTAATACGACAAGATATATAAATGATCAGTAATATTTACTACTATGTTATAAATTTGCAGTAACATGACCACCCTGTTCATTTCCGATTAATTCTGTGTATAGAGTATTTCCAACGGAATCATTATATTTTTTTTGTAGAAAATTAAATTACTAATTGAATTAATAACAACACGAGGACAAGGCGTCTGTAGAAATTGAGAAAAACGTGTCTAATTATTCGCCTCTATGAGTTCGTTTGCTACTCGTGTAAGTACCACATTCTTTCTTTATATTCTAAAATCACAAATGAGCGGTGCTTAAAATTGATGATGAAGATAACAGGGAAGCTGGAGGTCAGCTCTGTTGGTGGAGGATAGATTCCAATTCCATTCTAATTTACTTGGTTATAAATAGTTTATCACTATGTTAGAGTGGCGACTTGTAGCGGAGCGACCTCGACCGCACGCATACGTTAAACACACCGAAGCCACAGACCTTCTGCTCGTGACTATCGGCTAGAGAGGTTACATACCGAACTACCTTGCGAAGAAGGTATAGCTAAGATCAAAAGAAAATGCCTTCCTTTTCAGGACTGATCCAGTGAGCGTGAAACGAAAAGAAGAGAAACGGAATATCCTGGATAATTAACCCGTATTCGCGCTGAAGTTTTACATTCTCCGCGGTACCAAGTACGAAAGAAATTTACCCGAGGCTTATAATACCCGGTTTAAGATGACTAAAATATACAAGGAAAATTAAAAGAGGGCATATTTTCTTCCTTCCGACCCATAACAGTGGCATTCGAGACATTCACGAGAAATTTGCCAATTATCCGTAAGTTATGTGTGACTTGTAAAATTTTATTACCAAAGTAGTCTTACCGTGGCATCTAGCGATAGTGTCGTATGTAATAGCTATGTTTCTTAAGTTCATTTGCTTAGTCTAAAATAGAAAGTTGGATCAGCGCTTAAACCTACGGAGCGTGTTCTCCTACGTTGGCAATATCAATGGCTTGCTCCAGTGTTCGAGCGAATTGGCGTGGTGTGTCATATACTTCTAGAACCCCTTGCATCTTTTTTGTTTATCTAGATGGCTTGACTCGATGTTCTCCTCGATAAGACATATGATATCAATACAAAATCACATTTTGAAAACTCTGGAAGCTGATCTTTTTCTCCCAAACAGCTGCAATCATCTGTAGGCCCGTTTCATTTTGCACAGATCTTGCATGTGAGAATCCTGTATGTATATTGATCATTTTCTTAGATAACTCATGTTCCTATAATACAATCATGAACACTACTCTGAACTTAATAGTAAGCTCTTTCGTTAACTTTTATTAAAAGAAGCTTGAACCCTTCTTCTTTCTATTTCCTATGTCTGATTCAACAAATATGCAACAGGAAGCTTAATATATTGTAATTGTAGGAATTTAGAATTTTGCAAATACATATAAGTTTAACGTTGCTCTTTTATCTAGCTCTCTACAAGATGACGTTTAGGGTTAGCACCCCCTGCCAGGGGTGCACAGAGTCGATGCTTTGTGTACGATAAGATTATTGTCCTGACGACGCCCGTATCCTCGCAATCTCTCCTTGTGTTTCACGTTTACAAAAAATACTGTGCAGGCTATTACAAAAGATAGCAACTCTTACAATTGCAAGTTCAATCACTCTATACATTATAGTTTAATTGTTGCAATAATAATAAAATGACGATTCCGTGTGTTAGAATCCTAATGATGATGTCTCACACTGAGCGTTCCAAGTGATTTCTGGGCATTATAAAGATTTCTTAGATTGCTTTTCGAATTTGAGGAACTATATGAGTAATTGCAATGTGTTTTTTGCTTTCTTATGGTCCCAAGATCTTTAGCAACCATACTAGAAGTCTATGGTTCAGCGCGATTCCTATCTTTGTTTCCCACCTCTTGGCGGAATAGGCTAGTTATCTGGAGAGCAAATTTTAGCAAGATATGCACACAATATTGACGTATCATGGTTTTAGGCATAGGGTGTGTTATACGTGTGCGGCTCTACTGTGTGTGTGTGTACAATTTTCCTACAATAAATAACGGAATATACCGAGATAACAAAATAATAACTTGAAAACAATTAAATTAACGATTCTATATTTTGGAAAACAAATAATAATAACCACTCATGCCTCTACTTACACGAGTGTAGAGGAGGCTGAGAGAAGTAAAAACAGTCTCATTTATAACACCTGTCGCTCTCATACATTTTGTAATGTTTGGTGCAATTATCTGTTAGGACAACATAGAATATTTTCTTTTTTAGAATCCCAGACTCCTGTACTATTTACTGGTTACCTCTACTCATCCTTAAGTCATATTCCCTGGGCCCGCTGAATAGTTTGCGGAAACCTATTAAATGAACATCACACTGATCTTGCATTCATCTTTCCCAAACTTCTTCCTTTGTGATAAATACCCTTTATCATAATGATACTCCGGCTTACTTTGGACCATTGAACTTATAAAGTCCTATGTCATGATCTGTTGTATGAGCACATGTACCAAATATCAATTATCTAGATTAGTTATCTTTGTTCTCTGACCCTCTTTTATATGTGTTGGGGTAATCTCTTCTGAAGGATTCCATACCTTGATGCGAATATTTTTTATATTGGTGGACCCATACTTGATTTATTAATCTCTTTAAAATCCAAATGTCTGCAGATTGTCCAAACAGCATTACATTGGTCTCACCGACCAATTTTGAAATATTGATGCATGTATATGAGTAGCTTTATCTTATACAACTAATGCTCCCAAGGCGTATAGTAACTTCTTCATTCTGATTTCAGAAAACAAGTTTCTCGAGTATCAGCGCTAGAGAGAAAAGTATATTTCTTTAATTTTAATGTAAAGTAGAAGTCCGAATGATGATCGGTTCGCCCTGGTACTTTTGTAATGGACATGAATCAATGACATCTGCTCAGTGCTCCTGTGAATAATCGATTTGCGTTTTCTTGCTCTCGGTCGAGACCACCTTGTCTCTTGAACGATTTCAGATATTTACCTCTCAGTATTCAATATTGCGTCGTCCTTCAGGTCGTTTGATTTTTCAGATGAATGAGCTCCAGTTATTAAAGTTTTTGTGCCTTGAGTAATTCATTATATGTTCACCTTACTATGGAGTTTCTCTATAAACATAGTGAATGATACTCCTCCGGATGCTATGACGGCACAAAAAGAAACACCTCAGGCAATTTACTATTATCGTCTTACTATTAATCTATAGTAATCCCACACGTAAGAAGAAGACACCATTAATAATCAGTAATAGAAATTAAATTTACAAGATATAAATATAATATGCATATAAAACTAATACAGATAGAAAAGCTAGTATCAAAAAAATAAAAATAATATTAATTATTCATATACTATATAATACATAATATATGATAACAGAGATATAAGATATATATTATATATAAATTAATATATTAATATTATATATAAGTAGTTATAGTACATTAGTATTATAATAATTATTACAAAAACTATATTAAAAAATATAATATATATATATAAAATAATATAATGAATATATAGATAAATTAAGGTAATTAAATAAAACGATTAATTAAAAAATATATATAAGGATAATTTATAGAATAGTAATCTTACTACCGGCGAATAATATACGATATACTACTAGTAATTAAATTATAGAGAAACTATCACTGAGATACTAATTATAGATATATGTATAATTAACAGAAGCATATAGATATTATTAAAAGCGAAAGTAGTACGTCCTATAGTATAAAGTATTACTGAGTAGACCGAGATAACGTAACGTGGTAGTAAAGGTAAATATAATCTATGCAGTAATATATAGACGTAATAAATATTATTAATAAAAATATAAGAGAAAGTTATATAATATATATAATTGTAATAATATTGATAGGATAAAATGAATTAAGTAAGTATTATATTAGTCAATAGAATATATAAGTCCTATAAACTTACAGCTCTTAAATATATAGTTTAATATATTATAGAATACGAATTAGTGACAATAGATATACTATTTAAGTAAGATAGGAGAATATAATAATTTAGTCAAGTATTTTGTATACATGGCTAGAACATGTTGACTATAGTATAAATTAATATTTATCTAGATAGTGAATCGCTTAAGGAGTTATATAGTTCTACTTCAGTAAATTATTACGCTCAGAGTAGTAATTGGTAATACCCCTATTTTCCCTTAGTACATATATACTAGGTGAGTAAATATATATATATTAATTAAGTTTTATTATTAAATCACATACTTTATTATAAGAGTTATTATAAAAGTTTTCTGGTACAAAAAATAAATGAGTAAAATTATTATAATTAAAACCAGTTAAAGTATTTGTATCACCCAAGATAAATACTTTTGATCGCAGTTAATTTCTCATCTGGCCGGCAGATCTCCGGACCTACCCGGCCGCGAGATGTGAGAAATAATCTCCGGCCTCCGGCCAAAATTAATCTCCGGTGCATCCCACTAATATATATAAACGTAATATATAATAATTTATATTAGATATATTATTATTTATAATTGTGGCCTCTTAGTACTCGGTCGCCACGAAATATTCTATATATATTAATATTACTAGTAATAGTAGATTTGGGAGGCAGCAAATAATAATTAATAATAATTAAGGTGTGAGTGAGCCATAAAGTACTCAAATATCATAATATAACGGGTAGAGTAATAATAACATAGTATAATAGCATATCTATGGGTATTTACAAAGACTCTCGCTAGCAAAGCCCAGCCATCTTTTTACTTCCCCTCCCCCCCCGGGCCTAGCCATTAAAATTAGTCAAAGGACTCTCGTCGCTAGGTGGCAGAAAAGTGCACCCTAAAGCAGAAATGGCAGCTTCCACCGTGAACTGACTGGTCGGAGCCCTTCACCTATATTGTAAAACTACCCGTCAGTGTGACCAGGGATATCATACCCTGGTGTAGGGCTCAGGCGGGCCGGACAACCATAACCCACCTCACAAACAACCCACGCCATTCTCTCGCCTATGTATAGCAACTTTATATATCTACAGGCTCTGCCAAACTTCCACAATTTAGTCCGTTCAGACATTCGGTTACGACTCAAAAGCTTTTCATTCGATCTCCCCGTAGCGCATCTCTCTCTCTGCGAGCCCTCGAAGAGTATTTCCAAACGCACACTCGCCGACCTATGCATTCCCGCATTAAATATACCGAACTATCAAATCCATCGCTTTCACATACACCAACCATCTCAACAATAATGTTTCCATTGGTTATCTACTCTCGTATATATCTACTCCATTTAGCTTCTTCACAACCAACCACAACTCTTACTAAATAATTAGTCCCACTCTGCACTCATTTAATATATTAGTTCCTATACATCCATACATCTTTTAGTGCATGCCCCATACAAGATTTGTCCCGATTCATTGAACACATTAGATTTCTTTGGGAGCCTTATACTTCACTTTGGGAGTCCTGGTATTATTCCTTGATTTTTTATTCAAATGACCGCATACGTCGACTCAAACATTATTACAATATACACCATATAAATGAGTTACATCAATCATATCTCTCTCCTCAATTGTAAGGAACCCTGTAGTCAGAATGGTAAGCATCATACTAAAGGACTTAGTCCCTACTACATTCGACCAACGATTTTATTGCAAACCAGACCACGCACTTTTCCTTTGGCCTCACTAACAAATCATATACCCATAAATATGTTAAACTCAGACACTTGTTCACAGTTTGGGCTGCCGACGAAAAATAAACCGGTAGTGTAGTTTTTGCTGATTTATACACTAAAACCTATACCCTTTTACGTATGGCTTTTTCACGCTACTCCATATATCATTAACTCAACTAACTGAGATATACTAACGACTCTCTTACCTCACAACCAATAAAACCTTATCTACTAGTATACTATACGCATCTTACTATATCTAAGAATATACCCCCTTACCTTTTTACCACACACCCTTTATGCTGTCAAACTCATCTACATAACCTGTCGGTGTATCCTCTCACACGGACCTCTTCCTCCATGTGGGCCCACAGAGCAATACCACAACAATCATCCAAACCCCCGTTCACATATAATAGAGTATATAGACTTCTATGAATTGGATATCACCTCTAACCACTCATCTTCTAATTCTTCCATTTCATTCTTTAACTCTATATTCTCTTTAAATGTTATATATCACAACTCCACCTCTTCAGTCATGTACTTTGCGGATCAACCCCATCCATTATACAAACTGAATAACCAGGAGACATAACATCTAACACACCTTACTGTACAGATCCCTCTCGTAATTTAATACATAATTTCACTAAATCAACTTTGAACACCATATATTATTCTACACCACGTCCATCTATCATAGTCCTAAATATTTCTATGATTCATTCTATAATATCTAGAATTACCACTTTTCAGAGAAATATGAACTACATATTGTCAACACGAAAACCAACGACAGGCAGTATATCACTAACACATGCTCCATAGAGCTTCAGCCTTATTTACACCCATACCATAATATTACCACCACAAATTTGACATTAACTCATACTAATATTAACAAATACTATTCATTGCGTTCTCCCATACAATGATTTCCTCGTATCATTTCTAAAATTCAATTGTTAACGAAGATGTATGGTCCAACACTATGCCTTCATAATAAGCGATAACTCTCCTAACAATACCAACTCTCTGTTCTTCACGCTAATCAGTCCTTCAGTCACTACGGCGGAACGCAATCTTTCGACACCATAAATACAAACGCATATATCTTCCCGTTATTAACATTATCCAATAAAGTGTCTTCGCCAATAACAACTAACAGTTCACCTTTTATTTCGATACACACAGTATCACGTTATATAATATCTGATATCGGTTACTTATTATGCTGCGCGGTACTCCTCTAACATTCCCTCGGAACAATTTAGCGTTATATTACCCTTCCAATCAAACGCAATTTGTCATATACAGGCAATACATTCAAGTATTCACACCTACAAATCATTGAAAAATCTTGCCTCTAACGTTTAGCCACTGTCTCAGTTTCAGAAACGAAGGCATCATCAACGTTATTATTACCAATCCTAAATTTTTATCTCGTTTTCCTTCAACCATCTCACGGGGTACATCCCATATAAGTCTCTTTCTATCGTTATGCAAATTAAACCTCTATACACACACTAAATGACCTTGAGTGCCTCCTCACCATCAGAGAGCCCCGAGGAACACACAAGTCCACTATGAGCCGTCGCGTGAGAGTGCAAATAAGCAGAGCGTCAGCCAAATATCTATACAGATATTATATAACGGCCAAAGTGTCATGTGCGCATCACCTCCCGCTCACATCCAGTATTCACTCCTGAGCTCCTCAGCAGACGAGATGAAACACCATCCCGCCTACTTCATTACTTTCTGTGTAAGCAGAGTTCCGCTGATTATCTCCTCAATTATATGTACCGTTTCGCCGCTTCCTTTCCAGGAAGAGACTCTTCCTTATTCCCGCCCTCTCGCGAATGTCCTCGCTTTCAATACACTTCCTTCCCAACGTGCAAAACTCCAATGTATAGCCTACTATATGCCTTCTCTTAGCGTTATGCACTCTGTTAAGCATTTCTTTTAGTCCCATCGGGCTAATATGTAATATACTAATGCCAAAGACTTACATATCTTATTTGAAACTGCATCATTTTCTTTTATCTCCAAAGTAACCTGCGACACCACACCGTTTTTTTACTTTAGTTGTAACTCGCATATGGCCATCACGACATCTCTCTTCCACCACTCACTGTTAGCAGTCATACTGCCTACATTTAGCCACACCTAACATAACTTCTTTTGCCTGAAACTTGAGCTAAACAATTTGCTTATCCAAGATTGATTAGTTGTCAGCATTGGTTCCACAATGCAAACTTGAACTCTTACATTGCAAGCGTTCGTGACTACATACTTTTATCCTTATTACCCTTTTTACTAATCACTTCTCACTCTTATAATTTACACCCTTCCTTCCGTAAGTCACCTCTCTTCTCCAGCTCCCATCCCAAGTCGCCACACTAAACCGTTAACACCCTCTTTTATCAAGACACCAACATAGGATCGAGTGTCCGATCAATGCTCCCAATTATCTTGAAACGACCTCTGAGCGTGCACTCCTGCCCCAACTAAAATATACATTCAATACATCTCCTGTCGTTCACCCAAACACCAAAATCAATCTATATTACTTTTTCAACCTTCGCATCACCTATCGTCTACTACACCAAATCTAGTATATACTTATGCGATACCTTTGCTGCTTTTAACATTAATCAAGTATATTATTTACACACCCTTACCTCTCTCCCTCACAGACAATCAATACAACCTTCTCTAGCCAGTCATCATATTTGCCACAAGTAACACCCCAAAAAACCACCTGTTTACCTATTACCCGCTCAGTGATTTCGAATTTTAAAAAATGTATAATAATATTATAAGCATATATTAATATAGAATATGAATAAGTATGCGATATACTAGTATGAATATATATGAGGATATACTAATATAAAATCGCTATACGACTACACCATTATTAAGATTCATATATGAGATTATTATATTACGATAGTAAATATAATAATAAATTTAATAACCAATTTAGATTAGTATATTCATATATATACACACTTGTATTTATTAATATAATAATCCGAGATCAACACTTTTACATATCAGTCAAATATTTAGCCTCTAAGGGGGTATTATGTAAGTCTGTAACACATCCTTGCAAATATACTTAAAAAAGAGCAACACAGTAGAGCTATAGGTAATTTTTTAATTAAAAAATCATTAACAAAAACCACTGTTGTATCTTTTTAAAAAACGTACGTTTATTATTTTTCAATTTACCAATATTATTATATATATAATATACTTAAATACTATACATAATAACTATTAGTTATTTTTAAGTAAGGTAATATATATATACTATAACTCACCATAAATTCACTTATATATATAATTTAATAACGTATAATTTATACCGTAAGAACTGGTAAGAAAGTATTAATATAATATAAATAGTAATATCTAAATTACTATTAATACAACTTGTATTTTACATAAAGTCTACCCTATAACTTATATATATAGTATACTAATAGTAGTAGTATATAGTTATATTATATAACTAATCAGTCGTAAATATCAACAATACTACTAAGCTATAATATATATAAGGTATTAATAATGATGTGTATGAAGAATGGTAGTTAAGGAGCTATAAGGAATGTGGCTTATAATTCATATAACTTCAGTTGGTGAGATCTAACCTAGGCACTAGTAGGTTATACATTATATGTATTACATATATTTTCTAGCTATAGATTTATATATAATTTTAGTGCACTTTATATATATATAGCATATTTAATTATAATACTATACTATATGAGTCTAGTAATTAAACTTCTACCATTCCTCTGTTAAATTAATATATTTTAATAAATAAAACAATATCTCTACTATCGTAATGTAGCAATATATAGTATATATACTGTAGTAATATCATATATATTATACTGAATTCAAATATAATATCATTTAAAAATATGGCCCTTATAAGAATGTTATATACTAAATTTACCCTCTAATCGTATTGTATCAATGTTGCCATAATTCTATCCGAGTATATATATATATATATATCATTTGAGTTACATATATAGGATTACTTTAACACTTATAAAGCCATTTTATTAGGATAAAGACGAATTTTGATTCTTACCTCACACCTTTAGACTTTTATAAGTATTGTATGAAGGAAGATGCACCAAATATATTAAACCAACATTTGTTCCTAAGACCAAATGATCTGGATATGCATCTAAACAAGTAAGAGTCAAAGGATCAACAGCAAGTCCAAGCTGAAATTGTTTTGGTATTTTAATTCTGTAAAGCCAAAGAGACACTATATCCTTTATTTGATTTTTTTTTACGCCGTATCTGGTTATTGCGAAAGCTAGTTAATATGTAGCTGAAGACGTTACTTTGGATGATTTTTTTTTTGTATTTCTATTAGTATAAATAATTGAAAATAATATATTAATAATATTTTTTTATTTCACATAAAAAAACAAATCTTTAGGTAAAAAAAATTACTTTAATATTTTTATGTTACACATAATAAACAAACTTAAAATTTTAAAGAATAAACTAAAGATAAAATATAGTTATAATAGAACTATATACAATATAAATATAATTATAATAATATCTACAATTCTAGATTATAATATATATATTATAAATATAACAACTTAATTCACGCAATAGGCCGTAGGCCCCGACGTTAAGTACTTAGTTAAGGCTAGGGGTATTAAAGAAAGTAAGTTTAAAGGAATCGTATACCGACGAGTTCTCTCGGCATACAAGTCTGCCTGTTTTTCTAGAAAATCCTCAATTGGAATCTCATGAGACCCACTCGATTGCTTATCACACTCATACAATGCATAAAATAAAGTCTGTCGAGGCAGCAATTCTATTTCTTGTCTTAACTTAAAGTATTCAGCGTTTCATAGTACTGAAACAATCTTTTCTACCCAAGAGGCCTGTCGTTACAGAATGACAAGAAGATTTTGCAGAGAGCTTTGCATTGTTTTACGTCGGAGGGAAATCAGCTTACACATATATTTGCAGACAATGGAGTTTCATTTGCTTAAAATACTTTCGCTACTCTGCAGCATGAATCACTTGACTATAACAAATTGAAGGATTCAGCCGTCAGCAGTACCCTATCCGCCAATAAGCATCTGAAATCTGTTCACAAAATTTATCTATACTCAAAATATAACCCGGTAAATTTGTAATGACTGAAAAAACGTCTCAAAACAGACACTGCCAAAAATCTCATCAAATATATCAATTGATTTGTGGTATGAACCTTTACTTCAATTTCTATCGATTTACACCTATTAAACGACCCAGTATATCTTCCCACCCTTTAAAAATATGCATTTTTCATATATCTTCGAAATCAGCCAATCAAGAACGCGCACTTCAGATTGCCACAAACTATTCCTCGCATTATTCACACCGAAAAGTTTTTTTGAATAAATCCACTATTGGAACGTCACCCAACACTCGCAACTTTGCAAAATACTCATTAATGCAGCGCCTGCAATTTAAACACTGTCTCCCAGTAAATTAAGGAGAATGACTATTGGTCATAACTCAATAGTCCTTCTTCTAACACAAAGCCACATTGCTATACGATAAGCAGAGAGCTGCACTACAGGCAGACTTCATTCAATTACAAACAGGTGACAGGGAAACTCTCATTCAGATTCCAAGCAGATGCCACCCATGCAACAGCGGAAATGCAAAAGGTTCTGATCCCTTTCATTTCGCTGAAATAGCCTACACAAGCCAATCACAATTGACTATTCAAAGCCTCCTGACGACTCGCAAACTTCACTATCTTATAACATGAGAAACCATCTCAACTTCGCATGCCATTCTGCCAGAATCTTGAAGGACATTGGATCAATTGATTATTCGCACCTGCAACAAATATTTTCCTATTGTTCGCGACTTAGCTAACAGCAGTTGTAAATGACGCTTTCAAAAAAAATATAAAAAAAAAAAATCCTCCCTTGACCTTAACCTGACTTTACTCATTTCCTGCCAGCAGAGGCCTGGCTTAGCCCACGAGGACCAACCTCATATTGATACTTAACAGGTGTATACTAGAAGAACTTCTTTGTCTAGCACCTTTCTGAAAGCCTTTCTCCTAACACCAACTTTACATATCCAGCCATATTAGGCAAGGGCCACCATCAAATCCAACAAGCACAAATAATGTTGCTATTAATTTAAAATCAGATCAGTCAGCTCCCTCACATATCACATAGCAATTTTGCAATAGTTTACGCTTTCCATGAGGATAATTCTCTAAACAAGACTGACAAGAACTTTTCTACGCGCAGATTTTTAACCCCCCACCACTGATCTAAACATTATACTCAGCCCCATTTCATTTCTTAAAAGACTAAAAGTGCTTTCATCTGCTAAAACGGAGAAATCTTCTTGTGTTTCAATGTTTTTTTTCAACTCATCTTCAAAACTTCGCCCATACATAACAGTTGGCGCCGGAGCTCCAGTGTACCTTGCTGCTGTAATGGACCCTATCACTCTGATCTTTTCTCCATTGTTTTAAAATCATTATTCAATTTGTCGAAATTACTTTCAATCAAACTCTGAATATTTAGTAGTCGTAAGCCTACTTAACTTCCTTTAAAAAAAAATATCAAAACCCTCGCAAAAAAGTATTTTAAAACCTTTCCTATTTAAGTCTATTTATTCACTTTCACTCTGTTGAAACAATTTGGGCGTGAATCGGTTTCTCATAGACAACTGTCTCCTGAAGGTTTTCAATTTCATACACGATAATAGTGTAAGTCGTAAAGAGCGTTCATGCTATACAGCCTAATGGCCCAAGTTTTCCTAAAAGCCTTTTTTGAAAGTTTGATATTTAGGTACTGAATACCCCACCTGTTTTTTGTAGAACATTTGCACAATTTTTCATGAAATTTTGGCACA
>JABUQX010041493.1:10000-18067 GCA_015478945.1 Trachelipus rathkii | reverse complement strand
AGATATCAAAATTTTGATGATGAGTTCAATGATGTTTTCTTAAGGATGCTGAATTATAAGAAGATCTTCAAACCAATTTTATTCAGCTCTAAAAATAGATTTATAAAACGAACCTGCGGAAACATACCAGTGTTAGTATTATATAATAATAATAATAATAATAATAATAATAATAATAATAATAATAACAATAATAATAATAATAATAATAATAATAATAACAATAATGATAATGATGGTAATAATGATAAAATTATTAAAAAATAATAATTAAAATATTGATAATTTATATTTACCCATTTTAGCCTCGAATAAAAAAAACAATTGTGATTATTGACTTAATTTATAAGAAGTTTGTTTTTTTTATTAAATGCTACAAATAAAATAATTGTTTATTTTTATCTGAAACGAGGAAATTATTTATGAAAATAAATGTTAAAAAATATATATACAAAATAAATGTTAAAAAATGGCAAAAGTAGGGTCACTACAATATACACATACATACCCCCACCGCCACCGTTTAAAATCCCCTCCCTACTCCGCTGGCCTCTACTACGGCGAACTATTTACATTGCAACACTTCAACAATCACCCACCAAATCACCTCATAAGTTCGCGACCCCCTGAAATATCAGCAACACAAGCACTCCCACGAAAGATGCAATTCTCACTCTCTAGATTAAAACCTGGGCATCACCCAGGAATCCGGGAATACAGACACAGGTTTCGACTCCAAACGTCACCTCTCCACTCTGTCGAAGATGCCTAATAGAGGCTGAAACAGTCGATCACCTCCTTCTAAGATACCCTCTCTTATCCCTACAGGAAACACTCTATCAGATTTCCTCCCTGAGAGACCTGTGGCTCCCCCTGGTGGAGGTCGCTGGGTTTCTGGAGATGACATGGACCCCCCAAATAAGGAAGGGCCTAGTTGCAATATATATATATATTGCTCTCGTCTTCTCTTCTTTAGACTGGTACAGGGGCTCTTATTTACTCACTCGTTTCCTTTGTTTTTTTCAATTGCTCTTTTCCGATGCATGTCACCACCTTTACCCCAAGTCTTGGGGAGGAAAGAAGGAAGATAATAATAATAATATATATATTATATTATATATATATATATTATATATATATATATATATTATAATATATATAATATATATATATATATATAATATACTATTATACTATATATATATATATATATTAAAACAATTATTATTATATATTATATGATTATATATATATATATCTATATATATATATATATATATATATTATATATATATAGGAGAGTTATAGTAATAAGGTTAGGCCTAGATATTTATTCAATATATATATTAATTCAAAACTTCTGAATATTGAATAGATATATTATATTAAACCTTCCTTCCTCTCCTTCTTCTACTTCGCTTTTGAATAGGAATAATATGACTAAACTTATCGATCGCCATTCTTTATATTTATTAAATTTTGATTTATGCAATATATTTATTAATTTGTTTTACTTCATTTAAGATATTTAATTTTTTTTAAAAATGCATTGTTTTGTGAGGATAGATGTCTGAAACTCCAGGAAATAACGAGTTGTTATTTATTTATTTATTTATTATTATTATTATTATTATTATTATTATTATTAGAAACTTATTGCCATGTCTTTTACTCATTTCTTGTTCATACCTTAGAATGAATTATAAATTGTTTAATCCGATTTATTCACTCCTATTAATAATCGTATTTTATTACTGATGGAGTAAATTAATAAAAAAAAAAAGTTTACTCAGACTCTCAAGTTTACTGAGTTTGCTCAGACACCTTTCAATTTCAGAGCAATTGAAAACAACAAACAAACGAGCGATAGAAATAAATCCCCTGACCAATCTAAAGAAGAGAAGACGGAGAAGCAAATTAACTCCTCTAATAACAAGCCCGTTGAGAATAAGTCTTCATCTCCTAAGCAGACTATGCAGACATCAGACGACGAGTACGATGCGGATACTGACGTCGATGAAGAAGATAATAATAATGTAAGATAATGATTTAGATTTATTCAAATTTATTGAATTGTTCTAAACATATAGGAAGATGATGTTAGTATACATATACGAAGATGATGTTAGTATACATATAGGAAGATGTTATTATACATTTTGATCGTTTTGTGTTAGGTGGGTTAGTGTATTGAGTAAATATTATTATTGCAGCCTTTCTTAATTAGGCCTATCTTGTCAGATATTTCTAGTCTTATATAATTTAATGAGATTTTCTTTTGAACACGTCACTCATAGTGCAAAGGCTCTATTCAGGAGGCTGGCTATATATTTACACCGGTTCTATCAATTAGGATTGGCTGTGCACTGGAATTTTCCGCACCACACCGAACCGCATACGGTGCGCCAGCCAATCCTACTTTCAATGCGTAATTATTATCATCATCACCCACCTTCTCTCCCCAAGACTGGGGGTAAGGTGCTCAACGTGCACCGGAAACAAAAAAGTAGTAGAAGAATATGACGCAAGTCGAAAAGTAAGCCCAGCCTTACCGCCCCCTTTATACCTTTTAGTGAGAACTCGTCGCAGTCAGAAAATCCACCCTAGAGCTTCACGGGACCGCAACGGACCCTCACTATGGCATCTCGTCAATGTAGGGTTCATCTCTTGGCCCAGGTGGGCCAAACCATACCCACTCACAAAAGCCCGCCATTCACTCCTATTATGCACCTTTCTTCTCGCCTTTGCCAAACTCATTTCTCTCCGCTAGGCATTCCTTACTGACTCAATCTACTTTTTCTTCCGTCTCCCAGCCGGTCGATTCCCAGCACACACACCACTATATATCCGCTTAACCAACCGACTATCATCCATCCTTTCCACATGGACAACAAACCATCTCAATGTACTTTCATTTATTCTCTCATTTACTCTTTCTTCACACCACACAACCTTCCCTAATGCGTTCATTCCTCATTTTATCAATTCTCGCACCTAACACGCCCCTAAGATTGTCCATCTGAACACATTGTACTTTAGATCTATACCTCTTATTTCAGACCATAGTCTCACTACTATACATTAACACAAGTAACAACATACCCGGTCCATCCTGTTATTTACTTTTATGTTTCATTTGTTTTATTGTTATAATGATCATTTATTGCTGAGAAGGAGGTTGTGGTTTAACTTCTATGAAAATGGCTTATAAAGATAATACGTTGTTAGATTCAAGGCGGCACAATTGGTAGCTAAAAATCTAGCCTTTCTAGAACTTTTCTGGTTCCGCCTCGGGAGAGCCATGATTACAATAAATTATTTACCAGATATGAATTTCGGGAGGCCCTAAAACTTTGCAACGATGAAGCTCCTGGCCCTAATGGCATTTCCTTTCCGATGTTACGGCATGTTCATCCGTCAGCCTCGCATTTCCTTCTCACTTTATTTAATAGAGTCTGGGTGGAGGGTGTCTTTCCTCCTGTGTGGTTGACGGCGTATGTTGTTTCCATTCCTAAACCTGGCAAGGACCCACTTCTACAACATAATCACTAAGACTGATTCATTGACCTTTGGACAATGCAAGCTGATGAGAGAATGGTAGTCCTTCCACGTCTTGTTCCCACGGCTTCGGCGGCCTCCATACGTTCTGACTCTATCAGTTTGGTTTCGTTCTCTCGCTCAACTCAAATATTCTCCCTCCGTTTGGATCACGACATACGTGCAGCGTTTGCTTCCAATCTTCTGGCCGTTTTCTTCGATCTTGAAAAGGCATATGATAGCACATGGAGGATGGGAGTTTTGCGGGGCAACTCTCCCTTTTCCTTCAGGCACTGATGTCGGATCGATTGTTTCGGATTCGTTGCGGCCCCGCACTGTCGCGGCGTTTTGTCATGATGAGGGGGTGCCGCAGGACAGTGTGTAAGTGTGTTGCTTTTTGCAATAGGGCTCAATGGAGAGTGGATACCATTCCACCATCGGTCCGCTGCTCCGTCTATGTCGACGATCTTGCACTCTGTGTTACTGGGGCTAGGCTTCCTTGTATGGAGCGTCAGCTTCAGCTGATCATTGACAGGGTTTCCGCATAGTGTAGCAAGCGTGGTTTCACTTTCTCTACATCGGAAACAAAGGCCATGCTGTTCAGGAAAAATCCACGACGTAGTGGTCGGGTACATTCGCTTCCTTCTTTGACCCTCTATGGGTCTCCCATATGCTTGGTGTGTACGGTGAGATTCTTGGGTCTGCTGCTCGATGAGCGCCTTACGTACCTCCATATTACTCATCTCGGAACTAGCTGCCGTCGTTCGTTAGATCTTTGCGGCCACCTCATCTCTTAAACTTTGGGGTGCGGAAGAAAGAGCATGCTCCGATTCATTATACATTCATGCTGGTACGGGGCCAAACTGGATTATGGTGTGTGCCATTTATAAGCAAACTTTCCAGTCGTACCTCCGTCTTCTTGACCCAATTCAGAGCGAGGGCCTGCGGATAGTGACTGGAGCTTTTATATCTTCACCGAAGGTGAGCCTGGAGGTGGGGGTGATGCCCTTGTCTATGCGTAGAACACTCATGTGCTCCTTGTTCCTCCGCATTCAGGTTCCTTTATCCTCTGGCTTGCCCTCTGTCATTGAACGCTTCCCCCACAATCCTTCTTACTGGCCGTTTTCTGGGATTGTAAATTCCATCTTCCGTTTCCTCGACCTACCCCTCCGAGGGATCATGCAGTATTCTTTCAATATTTCCTCTGGAACATGAGTCTCACCACTCCCCGTTTCTGCTTTGGGATACATTCCTTAACAAAAGCTGATGCACACCCGGCGACGTTGAGGTATTCATATCTGTCATATACGGAGGTTCACTCGGACTCGGTCGCTGTCTACACTGACGGCTCCAAGACGGATGTGGGAGTTTCGGCTGTTTTTCCCCGACTTCACCGTCTCTTCACACTCTGCACCTTCCTCGTCGTATTTTCTTCCGAACTGGTTGCGGGGGCTTTGGCGTTCATAGGTTGCAGCGGCTTCCGTCAGTGGGTTAATTACATGCTATTCCGATTCCAGAAGTGCCCTTCAGCGGTGCTTGACCGGTCTTCGAAGAAAACCCCTTTTAGTCTCACCATTCCAGAAATCCTGTGCTCGTTTGCGTTGTGAGGGGACAACTTTACATTCTGTGGGGTCTCTTTCCAGGGTGGGGTGTCCCGGGGAACGACGGCGACCGACAGGGAAGGCGTAAACATGAAAGCGAATACCTTCCTCTTGACTTCGACTGGGGACGCCTTCCTGCTTCTGATTTTTATATCTCTATTCGTCGCGGTTTCCTTTCTTGCTGGCAGGCTTGTTGGTCGGAGGGTAAACCGTTGGCGCCAAGCTACGTACAGTCAAACCCCTCATTGGCCACTTGTCCTCTTTCTTGCAGGAGAAGTCGCCTTTTGGAGTTGGTCCTGGCTCGATTGCGAATAGGGACATACCCAATTTCACCCATTGGGTTTCTCATGTCGCTGGATGGTGACCATCTTGCCGCTTGAGTGGCCGTTCTTTTAGATTTTTCAATGTGTTTGTTGGATTGCCGATTGCCCTTTTCTGCCCTCCGACGGCATGTTCTTCCCTGGTTTGATTACTATTCCCTGTCAACATCGCCTTGCACGTATCCTCTCTGAATCCTCTCTTTCCGAAGTGATAGTGTTTTTGCCTCCTGTTGTGATTTAAAATCCTTCTATAAGATTTAATTCTCTCAGCGCGATTTTTGTCGTTTTGCTAGGGACTTCCCCTTGTAGTTGGTTTGCTGACACGGTATAGCCGCATGACCTGTGTTCTATGGTGGTCCCTGTACACGACTCAAAAAAAAAAAAAATCTAGCCACCCTGCGGCCTTGTTAAAGGCATCATTCATTCCGCAGTTCACGGTGTATTTATTCCAGTGTTTACTGACGGTTTGGTAAAAAGAGGGATCCAGTGTGGGCGCGTCTGCTATCTTTCTTGACCACAACCTCTCCCCTCATGCTTCAATTTTTACGGCAGAATTAATGGCTATAATGATTGCCCTTTCTCGAATTCTATTACTTAACCAAGACCACTCATGTCATTTATTCAGATTCCCTCAGCGCTCTCCAAGCGCTTAAAATCCCTTATTCTAAAAACACAATGGTATCCGTTGTACAACAATTTCTTCGGCTGCTCCACTCCCGTAAGAAGCAAATCATTCTATGTTGGACCCCCTCTCATGTAGGGGTAACTGGCATTGAGATCGCAGATAAAGAGGCCAAAATGGCGGCCTCTTTTCGGAGCTATTCCAGGTACCTCCCGGATTCATTCGAAAGGACGCCTCCATCCAACTGCTCCCTATCCTGCTCTCCGGGCAAGGCTTTCGATCTTATTGGCAAGATTGATGGACGAATGATCAGCGGGAAGCGAAACTTAGAAGTATAAAGCCGAGTATTAGTGAGTGGTCTTCCTCCCACTGACGAAAACGCTTACACGAGATGACACTTGCACGCCTCTGTATTGGCCACAACAATATCACTCACAGTCACTATATGTCACGAGACCCTTCTCCCATCTGCAAATTTTTTCGTCGCCATATCTTCATTGATTGTTCCCAACTAGACCCCATTCGCCGTCGTCATTTTCCTACTTTGTGGTCCTTAACACCTTCTATTAGATTATCCCATATCTTACCTAAATCTGTCCCACTTTAGTAGTATCTATTTTCTTGTATCTCAAAGAAGTGAATATTCTTTACAACATATGATTTTGTTATGTAATATTAGAACTATTTATAATGTAAGGATATAATTTTATTTAGTTTTTATTTATTTTTGACTGAAAATTCATTTCGCCATTCAAATTTTCCTTGGCATTTAAAATATGTATATGCCAGGACCCACCCATAGAGTTGATGATTCAACCCAGTATGGCCGTTTCTTTGTGAGCCGTGGTGGGTCCTGTACATTGACTCATATATATATATATATATATATATAGTATACATATATATATATATATATATATATATATATAATATATATATATATATATATAATATATATATATAATATATATATATATTATATATATATATATATTAGAAAAAGATATATCAATATTTCTCGTTCCAATATCTTCAAAGAGAAAGATATTTTTCATATATGGATCTTCATGATGAATCCGAAAAAGAGAGTTTAATGACGTTACATCATGGCATTTTCAGGGGTTTGTTGTTTAAGTTCTCTTTTTTAATTATGATAAGTTCTAAGTTCTTAGAGATGGTGTTATTTCACGAAATGATAGAAAAATCTCTTTTCCTAGTAGGAACTAGGGATTATAAATGATTAGGTGAGTGGTATAATAGTACTTAGTTTCAAAATTAGCCATTATTTAGATAAAAGTAATAATTCGGTGTTTGCTACATTCATTAGACCATAACGGGGAGATTGAAGAAACGAGTTACAAATAAAAGACCACCTGATTATTGTAGTAGTTAGCCATTTGAGCAGCCATTAATTATGACATGGAAAACAAAAAGTTAATTTTGTGATGGAGTATTCTCTGATTTCAATCTATCTAAGTTACTCTTTCAAGGTAGAAAGCACAATACTTTTCCTTTTTCTTCCTAAAGTTATTTAAATGATCAGAGTATATTTACCTTAAAGGTTAATTTTGGGGACTTTTCTATTATGGAATTGATGTGACTATTAGTTTACAATTTAACACTTTAGGACGATGTTTAAAAATGGAGGAAATGATTATCCCTACACTTGGTTTTTTTTAAATGACAAGCATGATGGACTTGTACTTCTGTAGATTATGCCTTGATTTAAGGGCATTATATATTTTTTTTCATTTTTTCCCTCTACAGGAAAAAGTATCAACTTTATATGAATGAAGATGTACTTATGTCATCACAGTATGATTCTGGATGAAAATTTTGATTAACGTGAGCTTTTATTCTCCAAATTACCTATGACTAATTTCTTTCGTAATGTATATAGTTTTTAATGTTTCAGATTTATTTATTTGATTGTCTATATTCAGTGGGCCCAACCCGTAGCTCGCGGGCAACATGTTGCTCGCGTACC
>JABUQX010041493.1:0-7500 GCA_015478945.1 Trachelipus rathkii | reverse complement strand
GGCCCGCCGCAGCCAAAATCCACTTTACAAGCTTCACAACACTGCACAGCCTCAATATATTTCGTCAGTGTTAGGCTCATTCCTCACCTAAACCCACCCCCATATTCATCTAAATGGACTGCACCTTAGATCTATACCCCTTATTCCACACCAGTTTCGCTGCTATATATTAACACCGGTAACAATATACCATCATACAGAACCTTAACGCACTGAAGACAGTCTCTTTGCATTCGCCAAAAATTTAATTGCACCAGCCACATTCCTAACACTCGCAACTTTACTGCTACACTCTGCCTCATCCGTTCTCTTTTCGTTAGGTCGTGGTTTCAGGCCCCACAACCATGCCCCCCTAAAAAAAAACTGCGTCATTTACTCCATTTATTAACATCATGAAACTTTTTCTAAAATTACATTCCTTTCCTTCAGACATTTTTACTGACTCAATCCCCATTTTCTTAAGTCTCCCCGCTGGTCGGTTCTCAACACACACACCACCAGGGTTGTGGAGTCGGAGTCGGTAGTTTTGAAGAGAGTGGAGTCGGAGTCGGCAATTTTGAAAAGGGTGGAGTTCGGAGTCGGTAATTTTTTGAAGAGGGTGGAGTCGGGAGTCTGAAATTTTTGAACCGACTCCACAACCCTGCTCACCAGTCACCACTATACAACTGCTTAACCAATCTAACTATATTCCATCTTTTCTAAATGCCCAAATCACTTTAATACACTCTTATTTACTCCTTTCATCACACTACACAACTCCCTAATAAGTCATTCTTCATTTTATCAATTTTTTTCACACCTAATACGCCCCTAAGATTATCCATCTGGACAGACTCCACCTTAGATCTATATTTCTTTATTCCACACCATAATTACGCTGCTATACATTAACATTAGTAAATAACATACCCTTCATGACCCTAGCGCACTCAAGCCATACTGTAGTCCCTTTGCATTCACCAAGAATCTAATTGCCACAGCCACTTTACTTACTATACTCCGGATCATCGTTTCCTTTTCATTCAACACACGAGCTAAATATTTAAACTCCGATTACTCGTATCCAATCGTCTTCCATCCAACATGATTTGACACTGCAGATTCTCTTCACTTACCACCATCTCCTTCCTCTTATCAATTTTTTCTTAACACATCAGCCGATAGAGCAAAGAAAAAATACACTCCTTCATTGATAAATTTTTTTATACGAAGCAACAACAACGACCGCAACTTGATTAAAACCTAGCAAGTTGACAACTACTGTCACTGCTCAACAACATAATTCTTGCCTCAAAATGTAAATCAATGTCAAAGTAACTGACATCAATAGTTGGGTGAATTATTGCAAGGAAAGAAAATTGAGGTTTCTTGAAAGATCGAAGATTACAAATAATATCACTTGTATTTAATAAGTATTTTCAATTATACCTCTAGCTTCATTTTATACGTTAGAATATATAAAGATGAATCCCTCTTCGCTTTACGCTGCACGATAACATCTTTTCTGTTCCTGGTAACCCACTTGCCTCCCACAATAATAACAGTAGACTACCTAGCCATCGCAGTCCAAATGCAAACTAGGGATTTGCACCGGAAACCGAATAGTTAAGTAAAAGAACATCCCTCATACCCTTAAGTTCGAGCCCGCCGCAGCCAAAATCCACTTTACAGCTTCACAGCACTGCCACAGGCAACAATATGGTATCGTCATAGTTGAACAGTTGTATTCCGAGATCTCTGGCTGCCAATGCGACATCCTTCGCGATGCCCGCTTTTTATAGGTGCCAGGGGGGGGGGACCACAAAAACTAAAAGATTACAAGCATTTGTGAAAGAATAAATTTGAATGATGCATCAATTAAAAGAATAAATATATATTAAAAATATAATGTATTTGCAACATACTTTTTATAATATATATATATATATATATATAATATATATATATATATTATAATATATATATATATATATATATATATATATATATATATATATATATATATATATATATATATATAAAAATAACAATAATATGTTCATTATCTAATAATATTCTAATGTCTTACCAAATCACTTGACTTATGTTAATCAGAAAAAAACTAACCGAGTTTGTATGAGTAACACTTAAACTTTATTAAAAAAAAAGATTAAAAAAAAAAAAAAAAAAAATCTACGGATGAAAAAAAAAAATAAAACTAATTTCTCAAAGCGGCTAACCGCCTTGTCAAGGCATCATCATGCGTTTGTGTTCTTTCTCCTACAGATACTGATCCGGATGGAATAGATTGTGCATCGTTTCAACTGATCATCACTTCGAAGTTCCCGCTTCATCTGCAACCTGTTGGTATATTGATCAACAGCATCCTTTGGAGTTGACAAAGTTGTTGCTTGTCCCATGACATCTTCCATAACCTACAAATAGAAATTTAAAACTTAAAATTTGTTTTAGGAATTAATCAAAGAAAAAATGTAACTTGAAATTATTTATCAAATATATTTTATATATATATATATATATATATATATATATATATATATATATATATATATATATAATATATATATATATATATATTATATATAATATATATATATATATATATATATAGTATATATATATATATAATATATATATATATACTTTAGTAATAAGAGGCGGTAAAGCTGGGCTTTCATTTCGACTTGCAACATATTCTTTCTACTACTTTTCTATTTCCAGTGCACGCAACACACCTTACGCCCAGTCTTGGGGATAGAAGGTGGGCTGACATATATATATAATATATGATATATATATAATATATATATATAGTATATATTATATATATATTATATATATATATATATAGATAATATATATATTATATATATATATATAGATTATATATATATATATATATATATATTTAGTCCATTAGTAGCAGTTTGCAGGTATGTCTAAAAATATCAAATCACATTCATAGACAATTAAAAAAAAATAAAATAGATAAATAATCTTACAGAAGTGCGAACATCAAGGTCTTCAAATTGAGTATTCAAACCTTGTCCATAACAGCTGAAATTTTTTGTAAATCCATCGAATTTAATGCAGTCTTCCAAACCTCTTAACAACTTGACCCATATTTCTAGTAAGGCCCTTCATTAGCCATAGCTGACTAAATGAACAAAATTAAAAATGTTAGAAATTTGGCATTAGCTATTAGACTAAAATTCATATTTAGTGACTGCTTCTCTCAAAAAGAAAATTCCAAATCAAATTATTAAACAGAAAATAACATTTACATTTTGCTTATTTTAACAGGATTTCTTGAATACCATAAGACAATTTAATTTTATAGCTTTAACATAATGTAGCACATACACAAATTTGAAAATAACCAATATAGTAAATTTATTTATAAAGAAACTCTCAACAATTTAATCTTAATGAAAGGCAAAATAAATACAAAAATATTTGAAACTAAGTTTCAAAATTATAAGAATGGAACTCTGAAGTACAACTGCTTTATAATTCAAGCTATTACAGATAAAGAATAAATACCTGGACTGAACAGCATCCACTTTAGATGCCATCCTCAAATAGGAAAGTGATTCATTCTTTTCCTAATGGCATTCTGCGTAAATTGCTCCTCTATATTACCTTGTTGTAAAGCTTTCTTTATTTTCAATTCTTGTACCTACAATAATAGCCATGTCTAAATTAATCTATTTAAGATGCTTATAACATTAATTTTATAATATTCAGAAAATTTAAACAAAATTTAAATTAAAAAAATTAATTATTATTGTACATAAGACCAGAATACAAAGATGATCTACCCAAATTTCAAAACTTGATTAAGACCTAGCAAGTTGACAACTACTGTCATTTGCTCAACTCAATTAACATAATTCTTGCCTCAAAATCTAAATCAATGTCAAAGTAACTAACATCAATAGTTGGGTGAATTAATGCAAGGAAATGGAAATAGAAAATTATCAAATTCATAATATATGAACAAATGACATGTATTATAACATTAAAGACAAATTTTACAAACAAAGGATCGAAATTGTACCACTGAAAAGTAAGAACACTGGCTTACGCAGAATATTTTTCAGGGAGGGGAGCGGGATGACGGAATCTTCTAGGGTATGGGTTTTTTTTTTTTTAATTTAGTCATTTTCATTGGTTTTATTTGAAAATTTTAATTCTCATCAAAATTTCAGGGAGGCTGTGGCACTCAGCCACTAAATCTGCGTACACCACTGAATGAGAAAAAATAATTTACCTTTGATCTTTTTCAGATTTACGCGAAAGTCTTTCCATCTGTTTGCTGCAAAATTTTAATTGAAACATTGTATCTGCATATATATATATATATATATATATATATATATAGTATATATATATATATATATATATATATATATATATATATATATATATATATATATATATATATATATATATATATATATATATATATATATATATATATATATATATATATATATTTTAAAATATATATATAACTGAAAATCTCCAGCATAACATTGCAGTAATGAAGAGGTGAATGTGTGAGTTTGATGATGTAAGAAGAAATAGGTATTTTGGGGATGGGGCAATTCATAGTAATTAGTAGGAAGGAGGTAAATTTTTTTTTTTCAGCATGTGTACAAGGAATACCAGTGGTGGACGCACAAAAAAAAAACAGCTATACTGGGTTAGTAACAGTAACAACAGGGGAATTCACTACACAGAATGAGAAAAAGCTGTACTAAGATACTAAGGGGTTTATATTTTATAAAGGATGTCAAGCTCATGGAGGAACGCAAAAACTTTGTCACTTTGAAAGTGAGGGGAATCAAATAAAATATGAGCAAAGCAATTCCGGAAAGGAATGGTAAACTGTATATCAGGGAAGAACTTGGGTCGGATGGCAAAGATTGCATCTCAACTATAAACAAAGCTCTCAAATCAGCCAAGAAGATGGACATATAGGAAGGCGGGGTGTGGGAAATGGCGAGATCAGGAAAGACAGTTGATGCTCTCACTCCGCCATCTATCTTGGAGCCATCAGTGTAGACAGGTGTCGAGTCTTTGTGGGTCTCTTTATGGGACATAAAGGAACCCCTCAACATCACCTGGTGGCTGGTGTGCTTCAGCTTTGGTTAAGGACTGTTCCCCAAAACAGACAGGAGGCGGAAAAATCGATTTTGCTTGAGCGTTGTCGAAAGTGTAACGCAAAACCGATTGCAAAAGAAGGTCAAGGAAATTAGAAGTAGGAGTCACAACCCCAGCAAATGGCCAATATGCAGATTGTGGTAGAAACTCTCAATTAAAGGGTCAAGGCTGAGGTAGCAGGGACTCAAATACGGAGGAATAAGGAGCACATGAGCTGTTCTCTCAGCAGCAAGGGCATCATCCCAGTCTCCACCTCCAGGCTTCGGGGATGATCGAAATGCACCTGTTGCAATGAATAGACCTCGTTCTGAATAGGTTCAAGGAGGCGAAGATACGATTGGAAGGTCTACACATATATTGCACAGCCATAAACCAATTTAGCCCTTACAAGCATGATGTAAGGTGCAGCACAGTGTCTTCCTGTCCGCACCCCCATGTCTTAGATGGGCTGCTGTAAGAGGTCCAGTGATCAGGGAACTAGTTATAAGTTAATATATGTGAGGAAGGTACGTATGTCAGGTTATCATCGAGCAACAAACCCAAGAACCTTACTGTTGGCTCTACTTGGATGGGGGAAGCTATACAGGTGTAATGTAAGTGATTGTATTCGTCCTCCTCAACAGGAGTTTTTTGAAGGGCATCGCTTCCATTTTTTGAAATGGAGAATTTGAAGCCAAGCGCACTACACACCAGGATGTGACTCTGTCGGCACACCATACAGAGAAGTTTTGACCCCAGTGACATGCAATGCAAGATTATCCACACAGAGTGATCAACGGATTGAGCTGGGATGGTATCGACCACTCCCTTGAAGCCTATTGCTAAAAGAAATACACTCAATACGCTGTCTTGCGGCACCCCTTCTTTCATGAAAGAATGTCTGGAAAGACTGGTGCCGCACCAGACCTGAAATGAACAATCTGACATCAGGGTTTGAAGGAAGAGGGAAAGCTGTCCCCTGAGGAGCAGGGAGTGAAGGTTTTTCAGAACTCCCACTCTCCATGTGGAATCATATGCCTTTTCTAGAATTAAAGAAAATGGCCAGGGTCAATTATTGAGAAGGAGAGCCACACTCACATCATGATCCAAACGCTGGAGAGGATCCCGAGTAGAGTGGTGATAATGAAAACCAAATTCATGGTCAGAAAATGCAAGTAGCTGTACCAATGTAGGAATGAGGCAGAAGAAACCATTCTCTCCATCAAGTTACATATTTTGCAAGTTAAGGAGATGGGTCAATGGTTGTCAGTAGAAGTTGGGTCTTTTCTTTCCCAGTTTTCGAGTTGGAACGATATAAGCTGTCAACCAAACAGGAGGAAAAACCCTCCACACAGAGTCTGTAATATATCCTGAGGAGAAAAGTTGAGACTGTTAGGTGAATATGATTTATCATCTGAAATGAAATGCCTTCAGGTTCAGGAGCGCAGTCCTCTTACAGAGATTTAGTGCTTCCTAGAATTCAGCTCTCATAAACAGTTTGTTATAAGAGGAGTCCTCTCCACAGGAAACTGAAATGTCTGTAGTCTCCGCTCATAAATGATCCATCTAAATGGTTCTGGATATCAGGAATCGTTGGAGCAGTAAGCAAAGATCAAATAACAATCCCTGGAGCAGGGATGACATCAGTTGGTTGTGGGTCATATGCAAGAAATATAGGTGGATTCTTATGGTGCTTTCGAAAGAATTTATGCACAACCTTGTATCAAGAAGATAACGGTGTAGAAGAATTAATGGTGAAGATGTATTTTTCTCATCCGTTGGTTGATACAACTGGAATGGGCTGCTGCAGCTTTAAAATGAATCAAATTGGATGAAGTGAGAGTTTGTTTGTACAAACGTTACAATTTTTGCTTTTTTCTATGTCCCAGCACAATCTGCGTTCCACTATGTAGAAGGTGATTTACGGTTCCCAGTAGAACAGAGGATATGGTCAACTGTTGCCGTGTGAAAGAATGAGAAGGCATCTGCAGGAGATGAGAAAAAGGTTGTGGCAGGAAAGACTGGGATGTAAGTAGTATGATAGGATTTAATCCTCCAGCTGGAATATGGCTGTTGTTAGGACCGACGGTCGAAGGATGGTAGGACTGCTCTAATTTAGCCGGGCCGTTATTAAATTAGAAATGGTAAGTCAAAAACACTAAAAGTCTTAAAACTTAGGATGAAAATTAAATATAATTTCAATTAATTAATAATTTTAATTATAAAAAGGAATACATTTAATTAATTCAATTAAATAAATATTAAAGAAATTTTTAGAAAATAATTGATTTTCTAGAAGAATAAGTTGTATTAAATATATATATATATATATATATATATATATATATATAT
>JABUQX010041492.1:15000-27500 GCA_015478945.1 Trachelipus rathkii | reverse complement strand
TATCATAATATATTATCTATATAATTATATATAAACTAAACTATAATATATATATATCAAATCATATATATATATATATATATATATATATATATACTATACTACAGTATATATATATTACCATAATCTATATACATATATATATACTACTACTATATATATTATACACTAAGATATATATATACATATTATAATATACTATCATATATACTACTATATAGTAACTATATACTATAACTTATATCATATATATATATATATATATATATACTATATATTATACTATACTATATTATATATATATAATATATACTATATATTATATATATATAGTATTATCGATTTTGAATACAATACCGAACACATGAGAAAATAAATTTAAAAACTATTAAAGTCAAACAAAATAAAACTGTATTGTAATTAAAGAGCTTCACTCCTTTAAAAATATTTTGAAATTTTTTTCAAATCTGTGTTACCTAACGTAACTTAAAATAACCTTACTTAACATAACATAACCTTACTTAACCTAACCAAACTTTTATTATTTTAAACTTTATTTCCACTTTCCATCGTTTCAATAAACAACAAAACCACAAGTTACATAAATATGGATCATGTTTGCTATCTGCCTTCACATCCACATACTCGTACATGTCGAATGCATGGATTCGAACACATTTCATAAAAGTCAAATAAAACTGTGTAGAGTCAAAAATAAATATATTCCAGTAATAAAGACGTTTCACCTCCTTTTCAAAAATTTTTTTTAAAAAGTTTAAATCCATGTAAACTAACGTAACTCAACATAACCTTACTTAACGTAATTTATTTTTATATTTATAATTTTATTCACTTTGCATTGTTTAAAAAAACATTCTTCTGTCACAATGCGCGCTCTTGTTCATTTTGTTCGATAACGTAAGTTAAAAAAAATTGACTTAAGCTTAATTGGAAGCAGATATGGACGAGCCATAAATATATAGGAAAATAGTTCAAACTCTTGCCACTTCCACTCTTGCGTTCTACATTTGTTCGATAACGTAACTGTAAAAATGACTCAACTTCAGTGGGACACACAGAAAATTGGATTTGAGTCCAATATATATAATATACTATCATATATATCACTATATATATAGTATATATATATAACTTAATATTATGTCATACTATACTATTTTGCACAACTACTAATATATATATTATATATGTGGGTGTTGTGTAAAATATAATTATATATAAGGCTGAGGCGCAAGAGACAGTCTTTTTGATGCAGGTTCGTGAGTATGGGTTGTCAGCGAAGCCAGAGTCCCACTGGATTGGCCTTTCACAGTCAGTCAATTGGCTTTCCGCAGTCCACACTCATAGGTTATGGCTGCATATTTCTTGAGTCACACTCATCATATTAATTTTTAGTTGTAAAGTTATGTTTGTTGTCTGAAGCACTGAATTAATTAGTGAAAATGTCAGTTTTGTGTATTAATCATCATATTAGTTTTTAGTTTAAAGTTATGTTTGTTGTCTTAAGTACTAAATTAATTAGTGAAAATGTAAATTTTGTGCATTAATGAATTAATTTCTGATGAACATAATTTATTACCGTTTCTACAATATCACCACTTAATATTAGAAGAAAAAACAATCTGTGTTTCATTGCCGCCAATATTGCCTTGCTAATATACTAAAAGAAAAATTCCAAATTTAAAATTTTAGATGCCAATTCCATCTGCAGTATATTTTTTCAACAAAAACCAAAAGCTACACTCAAATAACACAAATAAATTTTTTCATTCCTGAAAGTACTTCTTACTACTATATATAATATATATACTATATATATCATATATACTATATATACTATATATATCATATCATACTACTACCTAATATACATAATATATCTATATATAATAGTATATATATATATATATACTATATATACTATAATATATATATATATATATGCAGAAGTTATATTTTTTTAACTTCTTCTCTTTCTTTTCATTTATTTGGCTATTATTTTATTAAACTTAAATATTAGTAATTCTTTACTTAAAAACAAACTATCTTAGGGTTCAGCGTCTACGGGTGTTGGGCAACCACAATCCATCTAGGTTAGGTTTTAGGTGTTGAGACCCAACCACAACTCCCATTCTAGGTAGCCGTCTCGCGTGTCTAGATAGGTCCTACCTGCTACGCCTTAAAGTCTAGGTTGGATAAAGTGCGGTTAGCGTAGACACAGATTTAATATATATGTGTAGATAAAATGCATTTTTTTATTGCGGAAATCCAAGTGGCGCGTTCGTGCATATGTTTGTCTAACCAAGCAGACTCGGTGGCTTGAGTCGCATGGCTGATGGCTTATGGCTGTGATATATATATATATATATATATATATATATATATATATACTTATATATATTATACTATACTATATATATATATATATATATATATATATATATACTATATATATATATATACTATATATATATACTACTATATATATTATATATATGTGCCTCATGTCAAACTAATATAGAAAGCCCTACAGCTCTGCAACCTTCAGCCAGCGACTCTGCTATCACATTGAGAATTTCGTCGAAAGCACCAAGAGTGGTGGAACTGCCATTTTTACCATATATATATATATATTTTTAATATTTTTTAATTTTTTTTAATATAATTTACTTTATTTTAAAATTATATATATATTTATATATATCTTATATATATATATATATATATATATATATATATATATATATATATATATATATATATATATATATATATATATTTTTTTATTTTTTTTTATGTTTGTGTCTAAATATATAAGTAAATATATATATATAATTATATATATAATATATATATTATATACTATATTATATAATATATATATATATAATATATATATATATAATATATATATATATATATATATATATATATATAATAATAATATATATACACATATATATATATAAAAAATATATTATATATATATATATATAGCGTGAAACTCAAGTTAAAAGCTACCCGCCGCATTGTAGCCGCTAAAAAAACCTACGTTGTTGCTATACCAACGAAACAATTAACATATTTGGAATCCTCGTGAAATTTTAGTTAAGAAAATTGTCATTTTAATTAAAATAAATTATTTTACAAAGTTTTTGTATTGTACAATAACTTCAATGTTTTACACGTGCAAAAAAACTTCAGCCAATGGCAAAACGATTCCCCCAAAATCTCTGAGACATGTGCCCCCAAGATTCTCCTACAATGCTAAACGAGCGCACACACACACACACAAACTCTATGTTAAAATGTTAGATGACTTGTATCGTTTATGTGTAAATCAATATGAGTTAATAGGTTTTTTGGAGCATTGTATTTTAATGTTATGTGAAAAAAAATGTGTCAAATGTAAAGTTAATTGTAAATTATGTGAAAAAAGACCAAGATATGTTTATAGATGTAATAGAAAGAATATATATATATATATATATATATACTATATATAAAAATATATTATATATATATATATATAAAATATATATATATATATATATATATATATATATATATATATATATATATATATATATATATATATAATATATTATCTAATATATATAAATATATCCATATATATATATATATATATATATACTTATATTATACCTATAATATATATATATATATACTATTAAATATTAATATATTATTATTATATAATATATATATATATATATATATATATATATATATATACTATATATTTATATATAATCATATTCTATATATATATTATAGTGATACAACAACGTTCTACTTTTCTTTCTACACTACTCATGCGGCGCTTTGCCTTTGGTTAAGTTTCAACACCTTTTTTTGTTACTCAAAAGAATAAACCCCGGGTAACACCGCACCAAGGATGCAAAGGAGGCAAAGAGTCGGGGTCTCTCGGGCCTCCCTGGGAGGCACGGGGGGTGACTTTCTCGTCACCTCACTCTTCCCACCGTCCGGCCTTCGACACACCCTAAATAAATCATATGCTTATTCCAAACTATGTTATTAGGCAAATAAAAAAAATCCCTTTTTTTTTTCATACAAATGTTCATACCGCTGATTCCCATATATGTTATTACTTTTTGTCTGCAACCTTATCGTAGTTTTCTAATATATATATATATAAATATATATATATATATATCATATATACTATATATACTAATACTATATATCTATATATATCTATATATATATATAGATACTATATATATATTATATATACTATACAATTATATACTATATATACTATATTATATATACTATATCTATATAATATACTATATATATATATATATATATAATATATAAATATATATAATCATTCATTTTTACAAAATTCATACGCTGATTCCATATATGTTTATTTTTCTTGTACCTATCTTATTTTTCGAGATATCATGCCGCGGTACTTTCTTAGTTTGACTATATATATATATATATACTAATATATATATTATATATATATACTATATATATATATATATATATTATATATATATATATATATATATATACTACTATATATATATATACGGCGCTTTAATTTTTACATTTCGGCAGCACAAAATAAAAAAACTAAGCCCGGTCGATATTTATGGGATTTGTCAACTACATTGATTATTGTAATATCAAATCGATAGTTTCTGTTTAAATCGATTATTGTTACAGATGAATAAAATAAAAAAAATCCGGCAACAGCTATTACTTACAAAGTTTAACTCTGCCCGTCCTCGCATGCTGTTAAAGTGAAGTTGTCAGCCAAGTTTACAAATGCATTGTAAGTCGATTTATTTGAACACTATGCCCAAACGATTGGTTGCATGCTAAGGTTTTTTAGCAACATTTTCAACTAATTTTGCAACAAAAGAAATGTGAGCAATGTTAAAAAAATTTTCAATAGCTAAGAGTGCGCTAGAAAAATTTAAAATCGAGTTTCTGCAAGCGTATATCCGAGACCACTATCCATGAATATGTCAACGTTGTAAGTTACTTCAATATATATATATATATATATTATAATATATATATACTATACTTATTACTATATATATATATATATATATATATATATAATATTACTATATATATATATATATTATTATAAATATATATTATTATAATACACATATAACTATATATATATATATATATACTATATACTCTATTTATATATATCTTTCCGGCAGCTACTTAAAACTGTTCTATCAGTAAAAGTTAGGTTTTTAGTTTACGCATAGCTGGATCAGTAACAGGTTTATAGGCGGCTACTTTTACCGCAACAGTGAGTCATACGAGCCCCCCTAAAATGGAGTATTGTACCCTTTTTAGGGCGGCTCGAGCCCGATGGCGGGGCGACGAAGGGGGGCGACGTTTTATACCCCGGAGGGATCGCGTCGGTGAGGAACCCCCGCGGCACCACCCAAGACAAAGAAGCGGAAGAAAAAGTTCGCCAGACCATCCCCCGGCCAGGGGGGATTAGTCCCCCCCCGTAGTCCACCCTAGAGGCGAGAGACCCGCATCCTCCTGACATCGGGGGCGTACTACCGTGGCGTTATTCGGTTAGTTGATACACCCTAAAAACCACAACTAAATCCCAAAAATGAGTACTTTTGGGACATTTATTTCGCAACAATCTATTCCTACTCTATAAATCTCAAAAAAATTTGGGACATTTGATTAACTATATATATACTATATATATTATATATTATCATATTATATATTATATACTATATTACTATATATATATATTATTAATATATAATATACCATTATATATATATATAATTAATACTTATATAACTATATAACTATACTATGTCATCGAGTCATTACCAAATATCGATTCCATGTATCGATATAACAAAGTATCGAATTTTTCGATTTAATCGAACCCATCAAATTATCGAAAATGAACTCTAAAAAAATTAGTGCTGCCGAAATGTTAAAATTTTACCTATATACTATTATATAATATATATATATACTATATATATATATATTAATATATATATATATCATATATATACTATATATATACTATATAATATATATATATATATATATATATAAAGTGTGGCAAAACCTTATCATATATATTAAGAACTTGTTTATCAAGATGGTTATGTAAACTTCGAAACGTGGTAATAAAAGATGGTAAAAATTATCAACAATTATACACCTGTTCTCTGTTAAAAAAAGGTTTGGGCAATATTTTTATGTTGTACCACACCATTTCATTTTATTAAAGTAGATCTCAAGTTTTTTAAAACTGTTTTTCAATGTTTTCTTAACTGTTGCCGATAGATGTCTGCTATATATTCTTGTTTTGTTTTGTTTTTAAGAGCGGACCTCAGCAACGAAGGGCATATGCCGTCCCTCCAGGCAGACAAAATACTGCCCTTCAGGCTATCACGAGCTCAAGGCAAGTAAACCCCACCTGCACGAGAGCCCGTGAGACTCTCCTTCTCTGCTATAGATCTATCGAATATTAGCCAATTTTGGTGTAAGAAAACTAGTGCGTAGTTCTAAAAATACAAAAAGCGATTTTTTTTAATATTTGTGCAAATAAACTAAGATAAAAATTTAAATAAAAGAAAATTAATATTAAAATAAAAAAACTCTAAAAAAAAATGATATCGCTAGTCATTTCAAAAACAAATATATATATATATCATATATATATACTATATATATTTATACTATATAATATCTGAGTACGTGCTATATATATATTACTTATATATATATATATATCATAGTATATTATATATATATTAATCTATACTATATATATATATAATATATATTATATATATATAAATATATATATAGGTATATATATATATCACTTATATATACTATTATATATATATATTATATTATATTATATAATATATTTACTATTATATATATATATATATATATATATATAATATATATATATATATCATATATATAATATATACTATTTATTATTATTATCATACTATAACTATGTATATATATAATAAAATATTAGTATAATATATATATCATTATATAATATATATCATATATATATCATATATATATATATATATATATATATATATATATATATCATATATATATATATATATATATATATATATATATTATACTATATATATATATATTACTATATAAAAATGGTGAACTAAAGAAGCTACCCGCCAGATAATCTTCGAAACTAAGATAGATACAAGCAGAAAACTGAAACAAATGAATCAGCGTATGAATTTTGTATGGAAAATGATATTAAATTTTTTTCTACTTTTTTATATTATTTTTTTATATCCCAAAAAACACGATAGGTACAAGAAAACTTAATAACATATTTGGAAATCAGCGTTATGAAATAATGTTTGAGAAAAAGATTTTTTTACACTAAAGCATACCCAGGGAAACCTGCAAAAAGCAAAAGCAGTCCGGCGCGTCTCTCGGGCCTCCTGGCGGACGACCCGGGCCGTTGACTATTCCCCCCCCTCGGGAAAGGGTCTCCGCAGAACCCCCGCCCTCTTTGGCTATTTGCGCTGGATGTCGCGCGGGGGTTCCGTCCGCCCTCCCCTACAGAGGAGCTTATGGAAAACGTCCCCCCCTCTGTTCCACCGTCGGCTCGGAGGCCCCCTAAAAAAAAACTTAATATTTTGAAATTTTATAATATGTTTTCAGTTTCTTCTACCTATCGTAGTTTTGGGCAGATATAAAAAAAAATAAAAAAAAAAAAATTAAAAATTTTTTTTTTTTCATTTCCATACAAATTTTCATACCGCTGATTCCACATATTGTTTATCAGTTTCTCCTCTGTACCATTTTCGTTTTCGACGATATCATCGCGCGCCGCGTAAACTTCTTTAGTTTTTGGCCTATTACAATCATAGGCCCTAGTCTATGTTTTTGAAACGACTCGTCAGTTTGATTTTTCTTTTGTTTTTTTTTAAACATATTGCCTAGTATATGATACTAACAAATGAATTTAAGTGGTAACTGATGGACATGATTCAAAAAGTTCGAAATATTTTAAATAATTATTTAAAAATCACATTTATATCCCAATTAAAATTTTAAAAAAATGTTAAATAGTCTCGAAAAGTACGACACTTTACAGAAAAACCAATTACATATTTGGAAACAACGTATAAAGCTTATTACAAAAAATGCTAAAAAACAAAAAAAAAAAACAAAAAAAAATAATTTTTTTTCATAAATGAAATACCTCGAAAACCCTACGAGAAACCAATTACATATTGGAATCAGCTTGTAAAGCTTATACAAAAAAATGCTAAAAAAAAAAAAAAAAAATAAAAAAAAAAAAATAACAAAAAACAAAAAAAAAAAATAATAAAATATTAGGGCCGCGCTCGCAGCCGCACGGGCGCGACAGAGGGGACGTTTTCCACTACCCCCGTAGGGCGAGCGCCGCGCGCAGCGGCAACCCCCGCGGACACCCAAATACCAAAGAGCGGCTGGGTTCGGAGACCCTCCCCGGAGGCGGGGGAAATAGTCCTACCCTCTGTCCCGTTCCCCCGCGCAGCCGAGAGACCCCGACTCCTGCCATCTTTGCGGTTTACCCTCTGGTATTCCTTAGTTTAAAAAAAAAACAAAAAAATTTAAAACTGACCGAGTCGTAAAACGTAATTGGTCCTATATATTTTTGAATCATGTCCGTCACCCCTTAAATTGACTGTTAGGATCATATTACTAGAAATATATGAAAAAAAAAAACAAAAACAAAAAAATCAAAACTGACGCAGTCTTAACAGGACAACAGTCCTATATATATATCATATATCATATCATATATATTATACTATATATATATATACTATAGATACTTATATATATATATATATATATATATATATATATATATATATATATATATATATATATATATATATATATATATATATATATATATTATATATATTATATATATATATAAAATATATAATAATATATATATAATATATTTATATATATATATATATATATACTATACTATATATATAATAATATCATTATATATATATATCAATATTAATTATATTGTTAAAAAAATTAAATTTTATATTTTTATATTTAAACTTTTAAAAAAAAATTAAATAGTCTTATATTATATATATATATATATATATATATATATTGAAATTTATGATAATCTAAGTAAAATCATTATTCACCCCAATACGACCCACCCTACCCCTCAATAAGTCCCCAAACTATCCAGGGTTGGAGGTCATATTTTACGTGCTCTGTAAAAACGTATTTCATTATTTGTTAGGAAATAACTAGCTAATTACAATTGAAACCATCTACTGGCATCATTTCGACTTCTTTAGTCATCCTCAAGTTCGTATTATAAATAAACAATAAAATAAATTAATATATAATAATAAAAATTATAGTTTCAAATCGTACATTGTTGTTTGCCAGAAACTAACTAACAACTAGTTATTTAATAAGTTGCCTTCCGAGTGATATATTTGTTAAAAATTATTATAATGCCATTTTTTTGTGGTTTATATGTGATTATTTAATTTGTACTTTTAAATGCTTTTTACTAAAAAACAAATAAACAAAAAACAAATCTTCAATTTATCACGTTTCCTGACAACCTCCTCCTAGGTTTTGCATCTTCTATTATTTTTAATTTTGCAGGTTATGTTAATTTAAGTTAGGTTTGGTTAGATTTCATTAAGTTTTGTTAAGCTGGGACTCATGTCCATTATCTGCTTCCAATTAAGCTTAAGTCAATTTTTTTCCATAATTACGTTATCGAACAAAATGTACAAGAGCGCGTTTGATACTAAAACTTTGAACTTTTTTTCCTTCTACATAGAACTTTTTTCTATCTACTTTTTAAGCAATGCAAAGTGAAATAAATTATAAATATAAAAATAAATTTTATTAAGTAAGGTGACGATACGCTAAGTAAGGTTATGATGAGCTACGTTAGTTTACATAGATTTAAACTTTTTTTTTTAATATTTTTAAAAGTGTGAAGCTCTTTTATTACTATAGTTTAAATTTGACTCTACACAGTTTTATTTGACTTTTATGAAATGTGTTCAATCCATGCAATGGATATGTAGGCCTATATGGTTGTGGAGGCAG
This sequence comes from Trachelipus rathkii, assembly GCA_015478945.1. Classification (NCBI taxonomy): domain Eukaryota; kingdom Metazoa; phylum Arthropoda; class Malacostraca; order Isopoda; family Trachelipodidae; genus Trachelipus; species Trachelipus rathkii. The sequence goes on along the minus strand of JABUQX010041492.1, from coordinate 17,285 downwards.
ATAACAGACATGGTTCTTAGTTGGTTAAGTTACTTTTATCAGAAAAATACTATATTAATCATTTTAAAAAAATGACTGGATATTACTTAAAAAAGTCGTGTTCAAATCCCTTTTTAGCAAAGATATCACGATATATATATATATATATATATATATATATATATATTATATATATATATATATATATATATATATATATATATATATATATATATATATATATATATATATATATATATATATATATATATATATATATATATATATATATATATATATCTATATTATTGTTGCAATATATATATATATATATATATATATATATATATATATATATATATATCTAACCTCTAACAACTCCCAGGAAGGGCTTTCGCCCTGTCAGTTGGTCCAGCATCTTCTTCTTCTGGCCCGAAACTCTTAACCCTAGAGCACTCTAGAAGACTATTTCTCGGAGCAATGGTTTCGGACGCCAGTCCTCGAGTTAAACACTCTCAGGTAGGGTTTTCGCCCTTTCAGTAGAACTAGCATCTTCTTCCATTAGGCCTCAAAACTCGTTCTCCCAGAGCTCTCCAGAAGATCCTGCTTCTAGGCCATAAGATTCCAACGCTGGTCCAGGAGTAATAAAAGCAAAAGGAAAGGACCGGGTTGCTAGCCCTGTCGCCCTATGACCATGCGAAGAAAATCTTCATAATCCCTGACTGCGCCGTAATATCCATCCATTATCGAGCATAAATCACCTAGAAGTAGCTCCAATAATTTGTAATCCCAAATCATAACTAAACAGTTATTCATAATAATTTAAAAGAATTATTTCTAAAATTTTCTTGCTTCACACACTATTTTAGTGAAAATCATATTATCTTATTAAAAATTAATTGAGAGACCTGGATTGAAAATTTTGTTGCTCCTCTTAAGTTTTTAAATATTAATTTTGGCTTAAATTATAAATTATGAATTTTAATTTCGAAATGTTCCATTCAATAAATATTTTAAATATATTCTTAAGTTTTATAAATTTCTCCGCTACTTCTAGACAATAATTCGGCTTCAATTCATGCGTCAATATAAAATATGCTTTCCTTAGAGGTAAAAACTATTTGAGGCTTTCTTTAGTAGCTCTTCTGAAGTTTTCAGTCCTCTTCAATCTGTTTCCAATCCCTTCTCTTGCTCTTCTAGTTTCTTCCTTCCCAGCTGTTTTCTATGCGTCCGACTCCGACGACAGTCAGATCATATATATATATATATATATATATATATATATATATATATATATATATTATTATTTATTATATATATATATATATATATATATATATATATATATATATATAGTATATATATATATATATATATATATATATTAATATATATATATATATATATATATATATATATATATATATATATATATTACATATATATTATTATTTTTTTTTTTTTTATATATTAAATATGTTATATATATGTGATTATTATTATATTATATTATTATTATATATATATATATATATATATATATATATATATATTATATATATTATTATATTATATATATATATATATATTATTATTATTAAGTTATATATATATATATATATATATATATATATAATCGTATTATTATTATTTTTGTTCTTTTTATTAAATATTATTATAATTTATATATATATATTATTATTATATATATATTATATTATATATATATATATTAGTTATTATATATATATATATATATATATATATTATTATATTTGTATATATTATACATGTATAGTTCTGAATACTATCTTGATGAACTTATATATTTTCTTTATATAAAGATATATATATATATATATATTATATATATATATATATATATATATATATATATATATATATATATATATATATATATATATATATATATATATATATATATATTAATAAGAATCATACTTGTTGTTCGTTTAAGTAAAGTGACGTTATGAAGCATTAAAGAAGAATCTCTAGCGGAGGCATTACTGCGAGAGCTGAAATAAATAGTGACTTTCTGATTGGACAACGATATGGTGGTGAAGAGGCAATGAAGAAAAGTTGGCTCTTGTCTATTATCTGCTTCCAATTAAGCTTAAGTCAATTTTTTTTCAATAACTTTCGTTATCGAACAAAATGTACAAGAGCGCACATGGTGACAGAAGTATGTTTTTTTTTTTAAAATGCAAAGTGAAATAAATTATAAATATAAAAATAAATTTGTTAAGTAAGGTTATGATACGTTAAGTAAGGTTATGTTGAGTTAC
>JABUQX010041492.1:0-7500 GCA_015478945.1 Trachelipus rathkii | reverse complement strand
AGAAAATCAGAGATTAGGTTAAATTCAGAAGGATATACATCGAAAAAGAGAACATTGAAAATAAAAGCTTTGTGCCATTGTGCCATTGTGCCATTGTGCCATTGTGCCATTGTGCCATTGTGCCATTGTGCCATTGTGCCATTGTGCCATTGTGCCATTGTGCCATTGTGCCATTGTGCCATTGTGCCATTGTGCCATTGTGCCATTGTGCCATTGTGCCATTGTGCCATTGTGCCATTGTGCCATTGTGCCATTGTGCCATTGTGCCATTGTGCCATTGTGCCATTGTGCCATTGTGCCATTGTGCCATTGTGCCATTGTGCCATTGTGCCATTGTGCCATTGTGCCATTGTGCCATTGTGCCATTGTGCCATTGTGCCATTGTGCCATTGTGCCATTGTGCCATTGTGCCATTGTGCCATTGTGCCATTGTGCCATTGTGCCATTGTGCCATTGTGCCATTGTGCCATTGTGCCATTGTGCCATTGTGCCATTGTGCCATTGTGCCATTGTACCATTGTGCCATTGTGCCATTGTGCCATTGTGCCAGACTCTTTCTAATGATATCGATATGTCTAACCTCTATCAAGAAATGGCAAAGAGCAGAAAACCATGAATCAGAGATAAGAAAAAAAAAGATCGTTAGTAGATCATTCCTTCCCAAAAACCATAAAGGTATGTAAGATTAAAAAGAATTATTTCCAAATATTCTTGCTAAATAGAATAGATTTGAATTTTTTTTAATAAATAGTGGGTGAAAAGATCTGTCCGTTGCTAGAGGGCTGAGAGGGAACTCCTTTTTCGGCAGAGGCTAAATGGGCACATGTCTATAGTAGGTAGGAAATGCTGTAATGAAAAATCAGAGGCACTATTTTTTATCAAATTTGGGACACAGAGAGTATATATATATATATATATATATATATATATATATATATATATATATATATATATATATATATATATATTAATATATAATATTATATAATATATTATATATATATAATATATATATAAATATTATATATAAATATTATATATATATATATATATATATATAATATTATATATATATATTTAATATATATATATATATATAAATATATATATATATATTATATATAGATATATATATATATATATATATATATATATATATAATATTATATATATATATAATAATAATATAATAAATAATATATTTAATATATATATAGTATATTATATATAATATAATATATATAATATATATAATAATATATATATATATATATATATATATATATATGTTTGTGTGTTTTCTTTTTTATATTTCCTCTAGTGTGCAAAGGTCAGAAGTCTACCTAATTCCACTAGATTAGAGGGTGTTCCCGAGATAGGTCCAATTTTAAAGCAGATATGCGGTGGTTAAAAGTGTGTAAGTCAAAAGGAGTTAGAAAAATAGAAAATGTGAGTATGTTTCAGAATTTACCAGTGGAGTAAATGATGTAGGAATGAGTATAGCTGTTAAGTCAGTGGTCAAAGAGTAGGATTTAGAAAGAATAGGACTGTGTAGAAAGGCGTGTTGGAAGAACTCTTCTCAAGTAAGGAAGTACTCGACTGAAGAGTTTAGAAGAGGAGTGTTCATTGTAGAGCGATAAAATAGGGGCAGTGAGGGAATAATTAGACGGATAGGAAGAGGCTGAAGAGGGTTAGTAAGAGTAGGAGAGTTAGTAAGAAGAAAAACCCTAAATTACACCTTTTTAAGAAGAGCTGTGTGAGTGAAACCACCCCGGATGTGTGAGGCATACTCCATACAAGGGCGAATAGCATTCATAAAAAGAGCAAGCAACAGAGGTGAAATAAAGATATTTTGAAAATGCCTTAGAACACCTTTCCTTATAAGCTTGTTTGTAAGGAGAAGTAATGTGACACTTCCTATTAAGGTCACTAGAAAAATAAACACCTTGAACAATTTGAGTTGTGTGGGAGATTATGTACAGAAGAAAGATGGAGGAACTGAGTTTTTAAGGCATTTAAAACAACCTTGTTCTCAATGCTAAATTAGAAATTATTGAAAGATCAGAGGGTAGTGGCTTTCTATCGTGAACTAATAATTGTTGCTGGGAGAGTCCTCTATAATAATGAATGGGGTAATGAAGGAAGGGATCATCGGCATAGGATTGGATATGCGATGAAATATTGTTGGATTAGAACATAACCATAAGGAATACCTCTATTTATAGATTTAAGGAATAAAAGGTGGCCGTATACAACAGCTGCTATAAATCGACAGAAAAGGAAATCAGAGAAAATGTCATAAAGAGAAGGTCATAGAAAGAAGAATAGATATCAAATGAGGGAAGTTTAGAGATCAGAGCTTCGTACCAGACTCTATCTAAGGTTTTCAGGATGTCCAGCGCCACAAGGAAAAGATTCTCCGAAACGCTGAAGAAAAGAGGTACAAGAATTAGAAAGAAGAGAAGGAAGATCACCTGTAGAACACTTCTTACAAAAGCCATACTGGTCATCAGAGGAAAGATTAGAAGAATTGAGGTGTTTCAAAGGATAGTTTGAAAACTTTAGAAAGAACAGAAGTTAAAGCCATAGAATGATAGTTGGAGGGTTAAGATAAATTCCGTTTTTTTCGGAACAGGCTTAAAGAAGGTACGTTTCTAGTAAGAAAGGAAGGTCGAATTAGTAAGACAAAAACCGTATAATTTACCATGGCAGGATGCAAGCTCGGATGGAAAAGTTTTGAGGTCCAAAGGAGGAATTAAATAAGGATAGTACGTCTTTTTAGTGTTAAGCACAGAAAAAGGAGAAATAACACCTTTAGAAGAAAGTACCATATTAGACATAAATAAGTTGGAGAGCTGGAGGAGGAGAATGAGGAGGAGGAGGAGGAGGAGTAAAGTAGGACCAAAGGAAGAGGGGGAGGAGGAGGCGAGGAGGAGGAGGAGGAGGAGGAGGAGGAGTAGCTTCGGAATCGTCTAAGGTGGAATTAGAAGCAAAGGTTTGAGAGAAGAGTTTAGGTTTGTTGGAAGGTAAAACAATAAAAAAAAAGAAGAGAGAGAAAGAAGCAAAGTTTGTTCTTATATGCAACACTTTTCTTATTAAAAAAATTAGAAATGGCAACTGCACGATTAGCCTCAGAGAAACCTATGGTGGCTGCTTCCAAGCATAGCTCTTCATTTACTCCTCCTCCATCACCACTTGGGGGCGGACTATCTCTTGTGGTGGGTTTAGTGCAGTCACGAAATTGCCAGCCTGTTTTGACACACGGTCTTTTTTCTTTATAAGGTTCTGCAACCTTCGCAGTTTTAAATGTAATCTCTACTTTGTTGAACATCACCTTTCCTCCTCCAAACTGTTGAACATCAACTCTCAACCTCCAAATCTCATCTCCTATACTCAACCGAAATTTAAATATTTGAGCCTTCTCACAGCAAGTCCTACTCTGTTGACTCTTTCTATCTTACCTTTATTTTAAGTCAAAGGCGGTTGTTATGCCAATGTGCGCAATTATGTAATTTGCCCTATGTATCTATGGAGTCTTCCGAATATTTTACATTATGACTCAAGTTATTCTGTCAATCAACTACTAAATTCAACTGTTCTTTTATATGTTCCCTAACTCAACTGGCTAGCTTAATTCTCTCATCTTCAACATTCTCTGAAATTATCGTTCTTGGTGATTTTAACGCTCACCACCATATATAACTTTCCACTAATCCAAGGTACGGTGGGTGAATTTGCTTACCACTTTTCTTTCAATAATAAGCAGTTAGTGCAGCTCCCTACTCGTATTCTTGATAATTATGGAAATGAATCAACATTCTAGACCTTTCAATAACCTTTAATCCTTCTCTTTAGTTTGTTAAACTCTTTTCACATCTGGGATCCTCCGATCATCTTCTTATTTCTGTATACTGTTCTATTGCTTCAAGTCTTCAACAGAAAAGACCCCCTTAATCGCTTCAAGTCTTCTACAGGAAAGACCCCCATTTACGGCTAGGAAACGATTCTGGCACTTTGGAGGCGATAGGTAGTCGGAGTTTCTGTCCTACTTTCTTGATTTCCCATAGAATAATCACTCCTGCCATGGGAGAGATTCCTTGGAATGTGCTTAATGTACTACCGAATCGATTAGCTCTGGCATGAATGATACATTCCATATTCTTTTCCTTCAACTAAATTTAACAAACCTTGATTTAATTCTACTTGCTCTCGTGCGTTTTGCTACAAGGATGCTACCTTCATGAGAGAGAGAGAGAGAGAGAGAGAGAGAGAGAGAGAGAGAGAGAGAGGATGAGAGGAGAGAGAGGAACAGAAGGATGAGAGGCGAAGGGAGAGAGAGGAGATATGAGAGATGAGAGAGAGAGAGGAGAGAGAGAGAGAGAGAGGAGAGAGAGAGAGAGAGAGAGAGGAGAGAGAGAGAGAGAGAGAGAGAGAGAGAGAGAGAGAGATAGAACTATCGTCATCTTCAAACTTCAGAAACCCACGTATCTAATATTTCATCACGGGGTTGTGCAAAATCTATTCTCCGCGACAATAAAAACTTTTTCTCCATAGAAGATGCAATAATCTTTATGGTTTCATCTTCCTCATGGGTTTTCTGGTATTTTGCAAAAAAATATTATCTCTAATTTTTCTTCTTCCTCTCTTCCCCTTCTTGCAACTTCCATTGGAATAACTCCTGTTTTACCTTCAGCTAAAGCTGAACTATTATCTCAAACATTTGCTTCTAATTCCACCTTAGAAGATTCCAGAGATATTCATTCTTTTCCATATACCTCAAACTCATTCCGTAATGTTTTGTTTTGCTTTAGAGAGCGGACCTCATCAACGAAGGGCACATGCCGTCCCTCCAGGCAGACAAAATACTGCCCTTCAAGCTATCACGAGCTCAAAGGAAGGAAACCACCTGCGACGAGAGCCCGTGATACTTTTTCCAACACATTTATGCCTAAAATTGGAATTTCTTCTAAGGACGTTATTTACTCTGAGAAGATGGTTGCTTTCAATACCTCCAACAATCATATCCTTCACCTTACTACTAAGCTTATTATTATTATTATTATTATTATTATTATTATTATTATTATTATTATTATTATTATTATTATTATTATTATTATTATTATTATTATATATTAATTATTATTATATTATTATTATTATTATTATATTTATTATTATTATTATTTATTATTATTATTATTATTATTATATATTATAATTATTATTATTATTATTATTATTATTATTATTATTATTATTATTATTATTATTATTATTATTATTATTATTATTATTATTATTATTATTATTATTATTATTATTATTATATATTATTTTTAGAATTATTATAATTATACATTGTATATTATTATCGTCATTATTACTATTATGTTATTATTATTATTATTATTATAAAGTATTATTATTATTATTATTATTATTATTATTAATTATTCTTATTATTATTATTTATTATTATTATTATTATTATATGATTATTATTATTATTATTATTATTATTATTATTATTATTATTATTATTATTATTATTATTATTATTATTATTATTATTATTATTATTATTATTATTATTATTATTATTGTATTTCTTCAGTGGGTCCCAAAATTTGTGCTTTCGAATTTGCACCCTACCTTGGTAATATCGTCTGTCAATCTACTTCGACATTCCCTTCCTGTTCAAAACATGAACCTATTCAGTCTGTAAAGAGAATACGGAACCCTTTCAACTTTCAAATTATTGTTCTACCGCCTTAGCTTTCGTTTTTTCTAAAGCTATCGAGTCTATCCTTAGCAGGAAGATTTGAAGATACCTCAAATCTTATCACTGATCACCAGTTTGTTATGTGAAGGAGAGAGGCTTTTGTTAGAGACGTTCTATTGTAGGTCTTCTTTCTCTTTTCACTGATTCTTGTTCCTCAGTCCTTCGTCTTTTCGGTGAACCTTTAACTGTGGCGTTAGACATACCGCAAGCCTTCGATAGAGTCTGGCTCAAAAATTTGATTTCTAAACTTCCTTTTTTTTGTATATCTCTTTCTCTCCGTGACCTTCTCTATGATTTCCTTTCTGGCCAGTCTCTAAAAGAAGTTTAAATCTACAAAATAGCGTGGTGCTTTTCAGGATTCTGTACTATCCTCAATATTTTTCTACTTTTAATTAATGATCTTCTCTCTATTACTTCTTTACCTATCCACCACTTTGCCGACGGCTCTACCCTTCATTACACATCTCATTTTGAAAGATACCCAACCCAATAAAAATTTGCTCACGCCAAGAGGCATCTCGGTGAAACTAAACTCTAATCTTTCTCGAGTTTCAGATTGATTTATTGAGAAGATGGTTGTTTTAAATATCTCAAATAATCATAGCTCAATCGGCAGAGCGACAGAGTAGCATGGCAAGGGCGCGGGTTCGATCCCTAGTCCGGATCCTAGGTAGAAATTACCTAGAGATTTTCCTCTCCTAGAATAGGGCTATGCCTGTGAGGTGTGAACTTTTTTTTTTTAAAAAATAATATACTTCATCTTTCTCTCTCTCTCTCTCTCTCTCTCTCTCTCTCTCTCTCTCTCTCTCTCTCTCTCTCTCTCTCTCTCTCTCTTACATTGGACACTGCTATCTCTCTTACAACGGACACTGCTCTCTCTCTCTCTCTCTCTCTCTCTCTCTCTCTCTCTCTCTCTCTCTCTCTCTCTCTCTCTCTCTCTCTCTCTCTCTCTCTCTCTCTTACATAATCTTCCAAACAACTGCAACGTTTTCATTGTAAACATCCAACTCAAACATCGTCAGTCCCTAATATTCTTTGTATTTCTTATTCTTGCTATCGTAACTGTAAGGAACACATTATTTTTCTCTCTCTGAAAAAAAGCTTCTACGAGGTTGGGTTGGGTACTTTCAGAATTTCTTAACGCTTCTCTAGTTGCTTTCTATAATAGGGGTGTCGTTCGCTCCTGTATGGAGTATGTATGACACGTCTGGGATGGTTCTAATCACACAACTCTCCTTAAAAAGGTGGAGTTGAGGACATTTCGTGTTATTAACTCTCCTGCCATCACTAACTTTCTTTAGTCTCCTTCCGACTCTCGAATTGTTGCCTCACTTTCTTTATACTATCTTCATTACAACGGACACTCCTCTGTTGAACTATGTCTGTCTGTCTGTCTGTCTGTCTGTCTGTCTGTCTGTCTGTCTGTCTGTCTGTCTGTCTTTTCTGTCTTGTCTGTCTGTCTGGATGCTGTGGCTGTCTGTTCTGATCTTGAATTCGTGCGTGTCTTGTGCTTATTGTGCTTGAGTTCGTTTCTGTCTTAAATGGGTACAAACGAGACGCATGCGTCTTACTGAATATCTCTCTCTTTCTCTCTCTTCTATCTCTCTCTCTCTCTCTCTCTCTATTCTCTCTCTCTCTCTCTCTCTCTCTCTCTCTCTCTCTCTCTCTCTCTCTCTCTCTCTCTCTCTCTCTCTCTCTCTCTCTCTCTCTCTCTC
>JABUQX010041491.1:0-40122 GCA_015478945.1 Trachelipus rathkii | reverse complement strand
AACAACAAAAAAAGAGAGAGATTGAGTTTGATTTTTTCCTGGTTTTATTGTGTTTATTTATTATTGTTTTTTTTGTCTCTGTTTTCTTTCCCAGGGCTCACGACTATTGAGATTTTGTTTTGTGCTCAAACACGACGTGTCCAGTGTTCTAGAAAATACAGGATTATCCCTTTTACTATCCAAATTTTTGACTTCCAGATTATTCTCTGGTGGGATTTTTCCATAGTTTTATTGAAGTGGCGTGTATTAAATGTTTGGTGACACTACTAGTTTTTATTTTTATGAATCGTGTCCCGTATCCATCACTTAAAATTTTTGTAACATTATTAATACTAAAAAGATCTTTTACTATGATGATTGACATTTCATACAAAAAAACAATTTGTGTTATGGTACTATATTATGATTTGGAATATAGTTATGGTACAAATATCTGACATTATGATTTATGAATATATTATATAATATATTATATATATATTTAGGAACTTATATATTATATTATATATATATATATATATATATATATATATATTTATATATAGTATTTTAAATATATAATTTATATTATTATATATTATATATATATATATATATATATGTATATATTATATAATATATATATATATACTATTATATATATATTAGCATATTATATATATATATATTATATTAGTATATTTATATTATATATATTATATACGGTATATTATATATATATAAATTATTATCTAATATATATATATTATATGTATATATATAATATATATTTAATATATGATATATATATTATTAGGTTATTCAATTTTTTGTCTGTAGTGAAAATTATTCTAAGTCCAGGTGCGGGTATTTTTGAAGGGTTCTTTTGTTTGGAGGGGTATTGGAGGGTAAATATAACAATTTGAAATAAAGAATAGAACTTTAGTAAGTTATATATATATATATATATATATTTATATATATATATTATATATATATATATATATATAATATATATATATATATTGGTTTTTGTGCGTGTGTTATATATATTATATATATCATATTATATTATATATATTCAGATATATATATATATGGTATATATATATATAGTATATATATTATATATATATATATATTATAATATGATTATTATATTTCATATAGTATAGTATAATTATATATATATATATATATATATATATATATATATTATATTATATGAAACGAACTTTACCAGTCAATAAGAAGGCAAAGAGAGAGGCAGAAATTAATTTGGCAAAGAATAATAAGGACCTGCAGAAGTTTTTTAGCTTTTTATAAATTTAAACGTAAGAATAGGACAAATAGGTCCTATTAAAATTGATGAAAATTTAGTTAGTTAGAATAAGGAGTGTCAACATTTTCATGTTATTTTGCTTCAGTGATTTACGAGGAAAGATTAGCATAATAGTTTGGAGAGACTAATAGTTCTTGTATGCATGTAACAAATAGACTTACAGAATTTGAATTTGAATGTAAATAGATATTTAAACGTTATCTGACATATTGATCCAAGTAAGCTGCAGCCCTGATGGTATCATGGTAGAATTTTGAAAGAGGGTTGTCCAGGATTGCAAAGGCACTGTATTTGATATTTAAGCGATCTATTAACATTTGGTGAGGTACCCAGAAGTGACTGAAAACGGCATATGTGTGCCATTTATAAGAAAGGTATAGAAGATGCTGGGAAATTATATGGCCAGTAGCCTAAACATCTCTGGTTTGTAAAGGTTTGAAAAGTTACTGACTGAAAGGTCCAATATTAGAGAAAATATTTTAGAAGATACGGTGTTGTATACTCCCAGCACGGTTTCAGAAAGGGTAAGTCATGTCAGACAACCTTTTTAGAATTTTAAATGGAATCATTATGACTGAATTGAACGAGGAATCAGTCGATTATTATATATTGAGACTTTAGCAAAGCTTTGATAAGGTACCCTCATGGAAGGGTGAAGCACAAGATATTGCATATGTCTATAGGTGGAGTGGTAAATGAATGGATAAACGAGTGGTTGTGGAATAGAAAACAGTGTGTACAACTCAATGGAAATAAAGTCTTCATGTGGAAATGAGTGAAAGAGTGGTGTCCCACAGGGTTCAGTGCTGGGCCACTGTTTGTATATATATATATATAAAGTGAATTTAGATCGCGGGACTTAAATGCAATGTTTCTAAGTTTGCTGATGATACCAAAGTGGCCACCTTAGTTAGGAATAGTGTGAAGGATGTATAATGATTCAAAATGATCTTGATAAACTTATTGTTTGGCTGAAAATAGACAGCGAATTTTAACAATAAGAAGTGTAAGGTTTTTCACCTAAGTTATTCTCTGAAAATTTTTAATTATTGAAATGAATGGTGATGGCTGAGTCTGTGAACCAGGAAAAGATTTGGTTGTGATTATAAGCAGTAATTTGAAAGTAGCTAATCAGTGTTTGGAAGCTAGAAATAAAGCTAATAGATGCTGGGCATAATAAATCGCAATGTGGTTTACAAGAGCAAGGAAGTAATAAGTAACTATATAATAAGCGTATGTTGGCAATTTTAGAGTATGTGCACATAGTTTGGGCCCTTACTAGAAAAGACTTAGATATGCTAGAGAAAATGCAACGTAGAGCAACAAAGATGATTTCTGGGTTTGAGGGAAAGAGCTTACGAGGAGAGGCTGAAGGAGTTAGGAATGTTTTCTGTAGAAAGGCGATTTCGTTAGAGGGACATGGATACAAGTCTACAAAATTTTTTACATCTATTGATAATACGGAGACCCTAATAAATTCATTTATAGTAGAGTCACGTGACGGGAGTACCAGGGGGGTCATAAAAAGTAAATTAAGAAGAAAGCGATGCCATCTTGATATTAAGAAAGTATACATTCAGCAATAGGGTTGTTAAATTTTTTGGAATGATTTGCCATAGGAGGTTGTTGAGTGTGACTCAATTGCAACATTAAGAAAGGGTTGTGATATGTATACTGGATGGGTTGGGGTATCACATAGGTTAATTTAACGAGCCAATTGGCTGGTTTTTTAGTTATATAATTAGTAATGTTATTAGCTACTGCATGTCGTGACCAATAAACTTATTATTAAGGCATGTGTGATTGGTTTGGGTAACATGTATCCATTTTTTTTTACTAAGTCCAAATTGGTGGATTTTGGTTACAGAAAATTTGACAGGCCTGGGGTCTTTGATGGATTTGCAGGTACGCATGTTTGGTTAAGTGGGTTGACTGGACAGTCTCGAGTTAGGCCCATGTGGCTTTCTTATGTTCTTTCTTATGTTCTTATATATATATATATATATATATATATATATATATATATATATATATTTTATATTTTTTTATATATATATATATATTATAATATATATATATATATATATATATTATATATATATTCGAGGGTAATTTTTCCTGTTAAGAGAATATTTTTCTGTACAAGAGTGGGTAATTTTCTCATAGCCTTCTGCAACTACTAGTTTTATAGCATAGAAATCTTAGTTGTTGAAATTTTTAACGTCCATAGAGGCAGTCTCGGTGATTATAGAATTAATTTTGGGGGGGTTGGCGACACTGAAAGAACAAAAGATATTGGAATTTGTATAATTTATTTGACATCTGTAATGATAATAGCAGTTTTTTTTTTGCAATTATAGACATATTGTGAAAAAAATTTATTTTCTAGAAGTGAAACATTGGCAAAAATGTAAGTTACGAAGTATCGCATAAGCAGAAATAGTATTTTTTATTTTTTAGTTAAATTATTAATTACGAAGACGTTGCCGAAGAAAGGAATATCTTTTAGGTTATTTACCCCAGTTATGTGTTGGTAACAAAGTTCGAACCAAAAGATGGTTTTTTTCGTTTTTTTTTGCAAGCTATTGCAAGAAATTACATTAAACCCGTGTAAGTATGAACTCTCTCTGCTCTCTCTCTATATATAATATATATATAATGCACTTAAAAATAACCATTTTTCAATATTTTCGGCTATAACTATTAAATTATTTTACATATCTTACTTTTTATAATCTTTTCTTATAACGGCTAGGCCTAGGCTATATAACCCAGTAAAAAAATTTATTTGGCTTTAAAACTTTTGTATTATTTAGACCAAAAAAAAAAATAAAAATAACTCCGCGTCTTGGAAATGTAGCCCCTGTATTTGACAAAAATAAACCAACAACCCCAAAACCCTCTTCTATGAGTGGCAATGTTGCTGTTATTAGTTATATAGAGTATGTTTACAAGGCAATTATTTAATTAAGTATAAATGAATAATAGAAAAAAAAAGAATAAAGAAAAAACAAAGAAAAAACAAAAAATTCACTTTTAAGAAATAAATTTTAATTACCTTTGGAATATAACATTGAAATTATGTATGTTGTTGGAGCTGGTTAATTGTATGCAGACTTTTGTTTCTTTTACTTTCTAGCACCCCATCTGCGTTTGTGGGTACTTTCCAATGCTGGCCTCAGACTTTTCCTGAGTACTTTCCTATTTCCATATTTCACGTATATTCCTGAGCTGTTTTTCGTATGATGTATTGCTTTTAGACTAATGATGTCACTCCCTCAATGTACTTTAGTCTGAAGGCTCTATGCTAATTTCTTGCTGTTCTCTTGATGTGCTCATTGTACTTTTCATGATGATTTTTTGGAACCACTGCACCTACCACCTATGTTCTATCCTTAATACTATGACAATCATCATCAGCTACTTCAAGCTTTCCTACTTTCATGTACTGTTCCTGGTGTTTCATATGACATCAATACTTAGTCTACTTTCTCATGTTTTAAGTATGTCAATGCTTCTAGAATGTTGTTTCCATGTCTTTTCCTGAGCGTTTTTCTGTATGATGTCATCACTCATGTATCTTTTCTGAGCTAGCTTTCCTAGCTAGTTTCCATGTTTCCAGCTACTTTTAATGCTTCTTAGCTACTTTCCAAGCTACTTTCAATGCTTCTAGCTGTTTTCATGAATGTTCCTGAGTGCTCATGTACCTTCCTGAGCATTTTCCGTATGATGTCATCACTCAGCTACTACTTTCCTGAACTACTTTCCATGTTTACTCGGCTACTTTCCAAGCTACTTCCATATGCTTTAGCTGTTTTAATGTACATTCTTGATGCTCATGTATTTTTCTGAGCGTTTCCGTATATGTCATCACAAATACTTTCCTGAGTAACTTTCATGTTTCAGCTACTTTCCAACTACTTTCAATGCTTCAGCTGTTTTCATTATGTTCCTGAGTGGCTCATGTACTTCCGTTGAGCATTATTTCGTATGACATCAATCACTCAACTACTAATTTCCTGAGTTCTAACTTTTTCATGTTTCAGCTAACTTTCCTAGCTACTTTCCATGTTTCCAGCTACTTTCATGAGTGTTTTAGCCTCGTCATAACTCAGCTACTTTCATTGTACGTTCCGTGAGGCTTCATTGTACTATCTATGCTATTTTTTATCGTATATCTTTCTTTTTTTTACCCACATTTTTTTAACATTCATTTTTTTTTGTTTTTGTTTTAGACCCACATTCTAAAGATACAGAAAAAAGAATCATAGCAGCATGTTGTTAGGCACTATATGCGCATAACATGCACTATTTTCAAATTATTTGGAGTGGCTATTTTTATTATACAAGTGGGGCTATATTTGAGGTTAACTTTGAGAACGGTTATGTGTGTGTTGGAAGGTTGCATAAGATTTCATGAAATTGTGCTGTGGTGAGATGAAAGATGGGATCTAACTATATATTTAATTAAATATTTAATAATTTGACAGAGATTCGTTAATGCAGCTTGCTCAAAAGTTCCAAAAATGTCACGATCCAAGTCCCTTTTTAAAATTGTGTGAAAATGTTTGAAATTCTAGAAAATTTCCTCAAAATCAAAAAATCAACTCGAACAATTATAACCTTTTTTCACTCATACTCAATGGGATTAGATAGGTTGCAACCTAAATTTTTTTGGGTTCTACGCTAAATATATACTGAGATACAGAGTGGGCTATTTTTACGTAACCAAAACAGGTGGGTTACATTTAGGTAACAGTACTATATATATTATAATATTATAGTAAATAATATATCTATATATTATATATATATATATATATATTTATATATAATATATATATATATTTTATTATATTATATATATATTATATATATATATATTAATATATATATTAGTTATAGTTATATTATGATAGATTAGATTAGATGAATCAAGATCAGTAAATCTGTGTTACTAGTTCGGCCTTTCATAATAATTAAGGTTAGGGCAAATTGGTGGGCATTTCATGAATCTTGTTTAGGTCAGTGGTCGAACTTGGGGGGTTCATAATCCCATTTAGGTAGGTAGTATCTTTGGGGCTTTCCATGATCCATTAGGTTTAGGGCGTACGTTGGTGTCCTACAATATCATTAGGTTAGGGCTACTTTGGGGTCTTTTAAGTTTAGGTTATAATAAGTTTGGGGCTATTACGCATTAGGTTATGGATATAATTTTGTTAGGTAGACACAGAATTTTAATATATATATATGATATTATTTATATATATAATATATATATATATAATATATTATATATATACTATATATATTATATTATACCATATATTATATATTAGGTATATAATATATATATTTATATATATATATATATATTATATATATATATATATAAATATATTTATATAATAATTATATTATATATATGAATTATATTGATATATTCTAAACTCGATATATCGATATAGGTGTCGATGTATCGAATATCGATATTTTTCTGGCGAAAATTGAATTTTTACCTATTATATATGTATATATATATTTATATATTATATTATATATATATATATTATATATATATATATATATATATATATATATATATATATATATTATAATATATATATATTATGGTATATGTAAGAAGAGCGATCCGACACATTTTGAGACAAAAATTTCTAAGTTCAAAATTTCTAAAGTTCAGAAAAGTTACCTAGGGTTTTTTTTAAAAAAAATTGTTTAGTGGCAAGCTTCTGGAAATATGCCAGAAGCTTGCCGACTAATAGAATTTTTTCTTAAAAACTTAACTTAACTTTTCTGATACTTAGAAATTTTTGACAACTTTAGAAAAGTTTTTGGTCTGCAAATTTTGTTCTACATGGTACATGTTACAAGAATACCTACTATATGTATACCTATACTATAAAGCACTATATTGATGATAATTTACATAGCCACCCCAAAATTTATATGCTCCTTCGGATAAGTGTGCGAGGGGGCTTGAGTCTGGTGGGGGAGGGTGTGAAGGAGAGTTTCTCCTTCTGTGTTTTTTTTCTTTTAGGTAAATTGGTAAGTTGAAAGTGAAGCGTAAGTGCTGAAATCTTACATTTATTTAATCTGATGCTACTAAAGATTTTATATGTTTCAGAGAAATATGATTATGAATTTTTGAATATTAATATGATAGGTATATGTTTATGAATTTTTGTTTGTTTAATTATGATATTTGTGATGAGACTAATGAGAAGGAGTTTAAGATATTTATCAACGTCAGTATAAATCCTTTTACGGAATCTGAAGTTTTGTGAGAAAACAATAGCAGCGGAATCGCTCAGGTAATTGTCTTATTCAATCTATATCAAAGTTAAAACTAAAGTACTTTATAAATTAGTATGATTTAAAATAATACAATAAAAATACCTTTTAATGAAATTAAAGCATCATTTAAAATAAATAAAATATAAGAATAAAAATACAAATGAATAATGTTCTCTAATGATATTTTAAGTATAAAGGGAGAAAATAAAAGTAATTAAATGTATATTCACAGTTCGTCTTCTGTCAATCAAATCAATCAATAAGGATTATTAAAACCATAATTCAAGATATTAAGGAAAACTTAAGAAGACCCCATCCAATTAGATATAACCGGCTGGGGTGAGTAAAAGATATTATGTCAATTTGATCTGAAAAAGAAATAAAATTAACGTTCAATACTACTCTCTTATGTAGGTCTTATTTCTAGGCTTAAACTAGCTTGCTGAAAAATCATCCAATGCCCTTAACGAAGTTTGATCTGAAACCAAAAAATAGATATAAGATAAGTAATCCGCCAAATAATCAATAAATAGTAGCAAGAAAAAACGTACAAATAAAAAAACTTACTGTCAAAGAAATAGCTTTAAAGAAAACGTTTACTGTATATAAAATATTCTTAGCTTACTAACCAATTAATAAATATCGACTGTGATTTTTTATATCTTGGCTGTGATATTCTGGTCACTTGGTAGTGCCTAAATAAATATCTATTTTTGTAAAACCAATTATTAACTTTAAACTGAATAAGATTTTTTCGATAATGATATAGAAAATACTAATGCAAATGTGTGCCTTAAATTTATGTATATAAGTACTTTTGTTATTCACATTGTTGTGACTATTCTGCTGGACTACTAAATCTTTTGTTGTCTTGTCACTTAGTAGTGACTAAGTAATTTTCTGTTGTTTGCTTCCTAAGTACAGATCTTTTGTTGTTTCGTCACTTAATAGTGACCCAGTAATTTTTTCTGTTATTTACCTATAAGTAAATATCTTTTGATATCTTGTCACCTAGTAGTGTCTTCATAACTATTCTTGTATATAAAGTTTTCTAATTAAATACTACTTTACAAATTTCTTTTCTTCTCCTTTTTATATACATTTTTACATTTCTACGTATGTGATGAAAGTGATTAATATATAGAACCAAACCGCTTCGAACCCAATCACAACCTGTAAGCATTCTCAGTGGATAGGCCTTTCCGGGTCCTCACAGACAATTGCGACTTGGATTAGAAAAAGTATTCTGATGCTATTTGCTTCTTATGTTGGAACTGCTGTGAACAACATTTCCTAGAGTGATAGCTATCCGAGGTAAATTATTACAATATTCGTACATTTAAGGTTCTAATACAAATTTTATTTCAGTACTTTTTATTTTTCGTCTTGGTTTTTCATCTAGAGTAAAGAAAGGAGGGTAACTCTACAAACTGGGTTTCTTTAAAGACTTTCTTCGTCAGATTCTTCTTCCCAGTCTGTTACCCTCCGTAACATATATATACCACAATATATTATTTTGGCGCCGCACGGGACCTGAAAAGGTTCCTGCTCACTGCGTTGCGCCGGGTTGTGACGGTTCACATCCTATACATTACAACGGTTTACACTTCGTTTTCGTTTTTCTAAGTTCAAAATTCCAAGTTATCTAAACAAATCACGTACAAAAACAATGGCTAAAGCACCTGAACGTACTGTCACGGTCAGGCGTAAGTCTGATTCAGACATTCTCGTAGGACCATTAAATGAAAAAATGAGTATAGAAGATTTCCAATTGTATGGAAAAGATATGAAAAAAGTGTTATTGCATGAATCGGGTGAAAGGGAGAGTGAAATAAACCCACATGTACATATTGAAACGGGAGCCCGGAGAAAAGAAACTTTCATTCCGATACCCGTATTAAGTGAATTAAATAACGAATTAATAAAGGAAAAAGATAGAGTGAAGGCTTTTCTATCATTTCGAAATCAGGTAGAAGAAGTCAAAACAGAAAGACCTTACTCACGAAAAGCAAAGCAAACACGCATGCATGAAATGAATGACCTGTCGTGTGAGAGTGATTCTGTGAGTGATGTAGGAAATACTTGCCGTGAAACACAACGACCATACTATGACCATGATATGAATGAAGAGAATTTCCATGGTTCAAGTTCACCAAGACCTTTTAGGTCAGACAATGAAAGAGATAAGCCTAGGGATTATGGATTAATAAATCGTGAATCACCTGGGAATAAAATATTTAATAAAGATAGAGAATACAAGGGTAGAATAAAAGAGCAACAAAGGGAATCAGAAAGTAATAGAAATGAGAGATATGAAGGTTTAAAACAACCACCAATGAGACCTGCAAGACAATCAAACCAACAACTGATACCAAGAAGGGAAAGGCAGGAAGAAGATATTGATCCAAATTATGAAAACAGACATCGCCTTTCGTTATTAGAAGAAGCTATAATATTATTAGCTCAGTTATTAAAAAACTCTCAAAAGCTGAAGGTGGTGGAGCCTGGAAAATACAGGTATGAGACAGAACAAGATTTAATAATGTATTTAAAAGACTTTGAAGCCTACTGTGAGCTTCACTACCCTAACGCGTTCCATCAGTGGCTTCGGTTATTGGGTAGGCAATTAGAAGGCCATTTTCTCAAATTGTTTCGGTTATTGACCAAAGATGACCGTGATTATTTCTCGGTCCGGAATACCTTAATTGAATGGTTTAAGGACGAGGAAAAACGAAAAAAAGAACATCGAATGCAGGCTTACCATTCGGCACGACGACAACGGAACGAAAGTATCCGTATGTTCGCATTAAGGTTAGAGCGTTTGGCAAGAAGGGCATATCGAGGAATTGATATGAGGGAGCACGATTCGCTCCGGACTGCATTTTTATGCAGCTTACCTCCTGATATTGAAAGTGTTGTCCAACAATATATAAAAATGAAAGATCTAGACGGTGTTCACCGAATTTCTTGGGAAAAAATGGTGAGTTTTGCCGACTCCTTGGAGAAAAAGGAAGATGTATACCAGAGTCAGACTTCACCATCACATCGTCAAGATAAAAGAGCAGAAACAACAAAAGTAGATTTAAATGAATCTACCGAATCTGTTATTAGAATAGATACCACCTACCCAAATTGGACAGAGGTGTTGCAAGAGAAAGAAGATCCCAAACAACGAATGCAAGAAAAAAATCGTACCTCCACAAGTGCGAATCGTGGTTCTCCCGACAAGAATCGGGGAAGTCGTGTCTAATAGTCCACAAACAAATGCTTCTGGAAATGTCCGTGTGGATTACGCTGAACGACGTAATAGAATTTGTAATTATTGTGAAAAAACAGGACACAACATGGAAGAATGTTACCTGTATCTAGGAATTTGTAGTTTGTGTAAAAGGGAGGGGCACATGCGGACTGAGTGTAAATATTACCGACCACCTCTTCCTACTGAAAACTATAGTAGAGTGACTTGCCCGTTTTGTAATGGTCCTCATCCGGGGATCAAATGTCCGAATCGAACACCCCCCAAACACAATAAAGAACAAATGGAAAGAACGCCTCGAGAGCGAACAACTGGGGCAATAAGAAAAATGGAAGTAAGTAAGTCATCATGGGAAAGAGATGTTTCACCACCACCCCGAGGTGATGAATATCCACTACCACCTCGTCAAAGGTTGGACCCGTGTGAGAATTGCGAAAAGTCGCATCTGGAGGGTCGGTGTCGTGGTACAGATGAATCAAAAAGATCGGAAAACTACAGAACCCCACGGGAGTGAGTCAACTCGTGGTGGACACAGAAATTGACTCGCCCTTGGACGTCCTCAATATAGATATTTCAATAGAAGAAAAAGATAAGATGGTGGAAAATATCGAGGAGACAAGAACGAGGAATGTACCTTGTTATAATTATCAAGATGAGAAAGAGGAGATGATAATAATGATAAATTTGTGTCAGGCGGACGTAGAACCGCTAATAGTCCAGGTTACTCTGGATGATTTACGTTCCCCATCTTACCAGTGCCTGGTGGACAGTGGGGCTGGGGTTAACTTAATAAGTGCTGACATAATCCCACTGTTGGGAAAAACGAAACCTCTAATGTCTTCCGCTGGAATGGGGGTTAAGGCCATTTGTGGTTTTGGGAATAAAGAAAGAATAAAGATAGACCAATGTGTGGAACTGAGATTAAAATTCCCAAAAGGATTCATTACACATCCATCAGTATTTTTTATAGTACCTTCTCAATACATGGAAGAACACCCATTTATATTGGGAACTACAGCCCTGTGTGATAATCATCTCTTACCGGATCTAGCCCGTCGTCAGCTCATTTATGTTCAAGGAGAAGAGGAAGAGTTGATTGTAGTCGCTGAGGGCATACAATCCTCTAAAAAAACATTGGCGTCAGCCCAAATGATTAAGGTAAAAAATATCACGGTAATGGACTCTAATATTAATGATTCAGATGTGTTATATGACCAGGCAAACGATAGAATGTTAAAGACATTATATTACGAGGTTTTAGAGGTAATGGACGTAGTGTTGATTGGAAACAAATGCCAAAATTATATCAGACTTACCAAAAACAAATTTCGGTTATAAATGATATCTTATATTATACCACGAAAAACGGAAACACGTTGTATTTAATATCGTTAAATTTATTAATGCATATAGTCCTGGGTTTGCATGTCTCTTGTGCCCATATCGGCAGGAATAAGTTACTACAATTAGTCTACAAACATTTTTGGCACCCACGTGCCAATCAGGTGATATCAGATGTCGTACGTTGCTGTCCTGTCTGTCAGGTACAGAAGACTTTTTCTTCCAATGTCACTCCCCCCATGTTGAAAATCTTGGCCGAATCTCCATTCGATTTGTGTGCCATGGACTTATTACAGTTCCCAAAAACGACCAAAGGGCACAAGTATTGTTTGGTCCTGATCGATCATTTCTCTAAGTGGGTTGCGGTTGTGCCAATTAAGGATAAGTCCAGTATGACCGTTTCATACAAGTTTGAACATCAAATCCTCCCGTTTTTACCAAAGGTCCCCAATCGCATCCTCACAGATAATGGCACCGAATTTACGTCCCAGGTTTTTCAACAAGTGATGCAGAGACACAACGTTAAACATATACGCATTTCTCCTTTACATCCTGCCAGTAACGGTGTGAGCGAACGCTTTAACCGTAGTTTGACTCAAATATTAAAATGTCTGGTTTTTGAACGGCCCACGAAGTGGGATGAAGAATTGGCTGCTTCTATTTTAATCTATAATAACACCTATCATAGTGCTTTGGGATTGTCCCCATCTGATTTTTTACTTCAGAAGCCCCATTCAGCTGTTCATACCTTCCCCGCAATATTGGAAGGAAGGCAGCATTACTTTCAAACCCTTCAGAAAGGGACAAAAAGTAGCTAAAAAAATAATTAGGACCGGTCCCAGTACCGCCTTAAAATTTCAACGTAGGTGGGAAGGTCCTTTCGTAGTGATAGATGTGAATCCAAATCGAGTGACTTACGTGATACAACGATGCGGTCAACCAACATCAAGATTCCATAAAGTCCATTTTTCACATCTGCGTGGATGGATTGATATCCCGGACTATTTAGGGAAATATCTCGCAAAGAATAAGGAGATACGCGATGTCTTCTTTTCCGAAGATGATGAGCCTTTGGTGGCTGATGTTGCCCCCAATGAAGAACCAAAGGACAAAATACATGAAGGAGATGATACTATGGAGTACTCATTTGACTCACTCTTCTCTGGAGATCAGGAAAGTAATAATAGTAAAGGACTACTTGCAGATTTTGAGGGATTTTTGCAATTTAATCCTATATCAGTTGACGAATTTGCTGGTTTACCTTCTTTGGAGAAAAACTATGGCGACATTATCAGAAAGCAAAATAATATAGAAGATAGAGAAAAAAATGAGAGAGATAATGTTCAAAATACTCTCTGTGCACAAATGACAACATCGAGAGTTAGGTTTTCAATTCCACCGGGAATGACAACAGGATCGTCTGGCGCTTCGGGGAATTCACTTTTGTCAAACATTTCGGAACGTATGATGACCAATGGAGTGAAACCTTTTTCTAACGAAAGGATAACAGGAACCAACGGTTTCTTGGAAGATCCTGAGGAGGAGAATAGCCCTACCCCTTCATTGGATTTCTCGACATTGTTTCCTCACGGAAGTCCAAAACGTTCTTCCAAATCGTCAAATTCCTGAAGTGGTTCTCCGATTGGAAGACGGTACTACCTGAACTCTTGAAATGGGAGAAATACAGATGTTTATGGGATGGAATGACTTAAGCTCGTGGGATGCCACGTCAAATCTTATCGTTTTTAAACCCCGTCCTCACCGGGAAGTTTTCTTGTTGAAAGGCCTGTTTTCCCAGAAACTCTGGGGATCTTAATCTAAATGATTTTAATGGATTTAGCATTAGAAAAAAGGAAGATTCTCAAACGGACATTTCCCCGGTGATCATTATTGGAGGAACCAAATTCTATTGGAGATGGACAAAGTGTATGAGAGGAAATGAAAGAATGTGATTTCTGTGGGCAGAATGTACACTGGATGAAACGGGGAAAGACTTGATTTACGACATTTTACCAAGAAGTAGGGAATGGTGAAGAACCTCCCTTATGTTATGTCTACACCAATCGAGTATACCCGAAAATAAATAAATTAAAGTTCATAGTATGAAGAACAAATGGTTTTGTTCAATAAAATTCTAATATTCTTGAACACAATACATCAATACATACAAACGATATTAAGGTTTTCTGTTCTATTTTTTATGACTACATTAATACACAAAATACACAAACTGATTTGAATTACTTACCTTTCACATAATTTCTAACAAGTTGATATGGAAAAGACTGTACTTACTTATCCTCCGGAATATTAATCTGAAATCAAAAATAAAAGCATTTTAATTGATTATCAATAAAATAAATAAAAACGACATAACTAAAACAATAAAAAAGTAAATGAAAAGTAAACACATAGGAAATTTAAGAATAGAAAATACTATTTAAAAAATAAATCTAAAAATAAAATATGGCAGAGGAAAGGTATCTTTCTGATATAAATATATAAAGTAAAATTTATAATAGCATGGTTAACTAAGTGTATACTTATTCTTGCTATAGCTAAACCAAGTACAACAATGTAACTACGATATATTTATCATATTGACATGGCCTTCTGTAACAAAGTTTTGATGGTTTACTAATTTACTAATGAAAATTTATGGATTTATTAAATGTTTAATAGTGTTAGGTTTATTTATATAAATTATGTATTAATTCTGTTATTTTTTTCCTGCAGCAGCTAAACCACAATACAATATCTGTACATGCACATGCCTCTATTTCGGGACTTGGTTAACTAACTCTTAGGCATGACTTGACTTTGTAGTGTAGTAGTTGGAGCTGCAGTAGCTCTCTTTCTTGAAATGAAAAAAATGAATGTTATGATGGGCAGAGTGCTCAAAGCATACAACTTTATTATATTGGATATATTCCAATTAATTACATTTAATCACATTGTTGTGACAATATAATGATAAGTAAATGTTTTACTTTTGTTCTACATGGTACATGTTACAAGAATACCTACTATATGTATACCTATACTATAAAGCAATATATTGATGATAATTTACATAGCCACCCCAAAATTAATATGCTCCTTCGGATAGGTGTGCGAGGGGGCTTGAGTCTGGTGGGGGAGGGTGTGAAGGAGAGTTTCTCCTTCTGTGTTTTTTTCTTTAGGTAAATTGGTAAGTTGAAAGTGAAGCGTAAGTGCTGAAATCTTACATTTATTTAATCTGATGCTACTAAAGATTTTATATGTTTCAGAGAAATATGATTATGAATTTTTGAATATTAATATGATAGGTATATGTTTATGAATTTTTGTTTGTTTAATTATGATATTTGTGATGAGACTAATGAGAAGGAGTTTTAAGATATTTATCAACGTCAGTATAAATCCTTTTACGGAATCTGAAGTTTTGTGAGAAAACAATAGCAGCGGAATCGCTCAGGTAATTGTCTTATTCAATCTATATCAGAAGTTAAACTAAGAGTACTTTATAAATTGTATGATTTAAATAATACAATAAAATACTTTTAATAATTTATAAAGCATCATTTAAAAATAAATAATTTTCTTAATTCTAATACAATAAACAATGTTTACCATAATGAATAACCCCTTAAAAGGGAGAAAAAAAAAGTAATTAAAATGTGTATTCACAAGTTGTCCTCTGTCAATTCAAATCAATCAATAAGGTTATATAAAAAACATAATTCAAAGATTATTAAGGAAAATTCAGAAGACCATCAATTAGATATAACGGCTGGGGTGAGTAAATATTTTATCCAATTTGATCTGGGAAAAAGAAATAATTAACGTTCAAATCTACTCTCTTATGTAGGTCTTATTTCTAGGCTTAAACTAGCTTGCTGAAAAATCATCCCAATGCCCTTAACGAAGTTTGATCTGAAACCAAAAATAGATATAAGATAAGTAATCCGCCAAATAATCAAAAATAGTTAGCAAGAAAAAAGTACAATAAAAATAATTACCTGTTCAAAGAAATAGCTATTAACACACAGAGCATACATACTTTAAAATATTATTAGCTTACTAACCATTATAAAATACGACTGTGATTTTTATATATCGTTGCTGTGATATTACTGGTACTTGGTTAGTGACTAATACAAATATTATATTTTTGTAAAACCAATTAACAATTATTAAATTAATGCAAGAAGATCTTTTCGATAATGATAATGAAAAATATAATGCAAAATGTGTGCCTTAAATATTATGTTATATATAAGTATTATTGTTATTCACATTGTTGTGACTATTCTGTTGGACTACTAAATCTTTTGTTGTCTTGTCACTTAGTAGTGACTAAGTAATTTTCTGTTGTTTGCTAGCTAAGTACAGATCTTTTGTTGTTTCGTCATTTAATAGTGATCCAGTAATTTTTTCTGTTATTTACCTCATAAGTAAATATCTTTTGATATCTTGTCACCTAGTAGTGTCTTCATAACTATTCTTTGTATATAAAGTTTTCTAATTAAATACTACTTTACAAATTTCTTTTCTTCTCCTTTTTATATACATTTTTTACATTTCTACGTATGTGATGAAAGTGATTAATATATAGAACCAAACCGCTTCGAACCCAATCACAACCTGTAAGCATTCTCAGTGGATAGGCCTTTTCGGGTCCTCACAGACAATTGCGACTTGGATTAGAAAAAGTATTCTGATGCTATTAAAAATATCTGTAAACATGCAGAGGGTTTTAGAATTAAATGTGGATGATATTTTTCTGAAACAATCCATGGTAAAAGTGCCTGCAGGTAACTTTCTAATACAAAATTTTATTATCAGAAGATAGCCTCTTCTTGGTTTTCATCTAGAGTAAAGAAAGGAGGGTAACTCTACAAACTGGGTTTCTTTAAAGACTTTCTTCGTCAGATTCTTTTCCCAGTCTGTTACCCTCCGTTAATATATTATATATATTATTATATATATACTCAATGTATATCTATTACTATATATTACGGCATTATTTATATAATATAATATATATATATATATATATATATATATATATATATATATATATATATATATATATATATATATATATATATTATATTATATTGTATATACCGTAACAAAACGGTGGTCAATTTGAATGAAATTTTAGTTCAATACACAAACCAATAAAAAAAATTTTTGCATTGCAAATCTTCAAGTTGAATATCCAAAATTAGTATAAGTATTAGTGTGACATAATCCATAATGAGTCATCTGAGATTGTCTTGTTTTCTTTTTTAAATGGGGGGGGGAAAGGTATGTTCAAAGTGGAAAACACTTTGGGGTCACTTTGAATATGGGTGTTAAATGACACCCCACTATTATTATTTATTATTATTATAACTTTCACTTTTTAAGGCACTCACTCACTAAGGCACTAACACTTTTAAGTTCACTAAATGTTTTATTTACAGCACTATTTACATAACTTTTACATTTAAAGAGGAATTGCGCTATCAAAGACATAGCGGTCCCTCTCACATTTGTACTTTGGAACCGCTATGATATGAATTTTGTTTCTTTCTAACCAGCTCTCTTCCTCATCAATTCCTATGAAAGCTTTGTTTTCATAGTTTTGTGGCTTATAACATTTGACACGGACATCATCCTCTTATTGCTTTTATATCTTTGCAAATATTTTATTATCTTTTTCTCTTACAGGGCAATATCAACAATGGACAAATTTATTAACTATATCATGGAAGTCTTCGGCTGTTGATGCTGGTTTGTTTGTTTTGATCTTTTTTGTGATGTAACAGGCAAGTTTGATGGGCCAGCCAAGGCTTCTTCAGTACTGTCAGAGTCGGAGTCAGTCCCATGGGCTGTGAAAATTGGTGCACCAGAACATGTATCATTTATCGTAAATATAATAAATTATATTTTTAATATATTTAAAAAACATATATCATAATATAATATAATAATAATGAATATATTAAACAAATATAAATGATATTGTTGAAAAACAAGTTTATTTAGTATATGGGGTGACTTTGAAACCTTTCAAGTGCCCCAAAAGCTGAGTCATTCCAAAAGTCACCTCAACCTATGTAGGCACCGATATAAATATTCTATGCCAGTTTATTATATAACGTTAAACGCAGTTGACATAAAAATCTAAGCGAAATACTCCAAAAAATTTACAAACTTTTTTGGGTGGGATTTTTCCTTTTTCAATGCAAAGTATATCCATTGAAAGTTTTTTTCTTTTAGGTGGTATCTTTTGGCTGCAATATTATAAAATGCATGTTAGTCTGTTTAATTGATAAAGTGAAGGTTACATTTAAGTACAAGCGCACTTTCTTACCTTCAAAAATAAATAAAAAAATTATAGTTTCCATTCAAAGAGTATAGAGCAAATATTTCACGGCAATTTTCTTTAAATCACCCCGTTACGGTATAATATGATTATGATATATATACTATATATATATATATAATAACTATTATATTATAAGAAAACTAAAAAATTGTAAGAATATCTACACAAAATATTTAAAATATAAATATATATATAATATATATATATATATATAAGATTATATATAAAAGTTATATGATTATTTTTTACATTTCTTTTATAGTTAAAGGAAAGTTTATTAGAAATTCCGGTTCTGGCCGGATTTTTTTTTGTGATTCCGGTTCCGGCATCCGGCCGGAAACCAAAAATTTTCAGTTCCGGTACACCCCTATCCAAACTACTTCAACCACTTTATTATAAAAGTACTTAAACTACTTAAACTTCCAATAAATTAAAAAGTTATGGATGAAAATCAAACTCTAAAATTAATAACTAACTATATTCTATCTTCTTTATTATTAAAAGTAAAAAATAAATCACATATATTTGTTTTTCTAAAATTTAATATTTTCAATTATTTTTTCGGTAATAGTTGAGTTTAACAGATTCTTAAAAAATCGATTTTTTTAGAAAAAATTTATCGATTTGTTGCATATTACCTATGAAACACTGTTGTCAAATTTTTAATTTTCGGCAAGCATAACAAAGCCTTTAGGCAAAGCCATGCTTAAACCGCTACTAATGATATCTAATAGCCTAACAACACAATTTTATTTGATAAAAGTGAAAAGAAAACTTCTTTTGCAATAAAAAGCTTCACAGCAATCATTAATTAGTTATTTAAATCTATGATAAAATAGGTCTACTAATTATTATTATTATTATATTATTATTATTATTAGTATTATTATTATTATTATTATTATATTATTTATTATTTTATTATATTATTATTTATATTATTATTATATATTATATATATTATATATATATATATATATATATATATATATATATATTATATATTATTATAATTATATATATATATATATATATAGCTATAGGGTTGGATTAAAAAAAAAAACATTCGTTTTTTTTTTTTTTAAAAAAACACGTTTTTTTAACAACTCAGTTGCCAAATTTTGTTTTTTTTATTAAATTATTATTTTTCAATATAGATCGTCTTTTTGGGTATTTAGCATTTAAAATACAGAAATAAATATTGTTAAAAGAGGTATACAAATAGTATAAAGTAGAGTTTAGTGCTTAATAAAGTATTATTAGTGCTCTAGGGCATATAATTTTTACATTATAATGATGATATTATTATTATTATTATATTATTATTATTTTTTATTATTATTATTATTATTATTATTTTTTATTATTATATTATTATTATATATTATTATTATTATTATAATATACATATATATATTATCTATATATATATATATATTATATATATATATAATTATATATTAATAAAATTTATTTTCCGGACTCATCATTTTTATATTAAAACATAATAATTAGTGAATCCATTCATATCATCATAAAAAATGGGTTTGTAGCAATGCTTACACGTCAATAATATCACTCCATTTTTCAAACTAAACAATAAGCTGTCTTGCGCTGTTCTCCAATTTTCGAACGGGTCAGTTTTTACTTTTTCGTTATACTTGAAAAGTGATGGACGTGAAAATTGTGATCCTTGATTAATTAGTATTATGTCAAAGTTTGTTTACAATAAAAGAGAAATTTTTCATTATTGGCAAATTAAATTCCTCGTTTAAAAGTGGTGATATAGTGGTGATTTTCTTTAAATCAATTAAGTCAAAGTGAATCTTAAAATTGTAAATATTTTACTTATTTAATTAAAATAATGTTTAATATATGAAAATTTATATTGCGTAGTCGAGCTCACCGCTTGAGTTTGGATTTTAACTATAAGGTTTAATCGGGGGAACAATACTTCAGAATTTATTTGGTAAGATCTTCATTTTTATCATCTTAGTCTAATTCAGAATTGAAACTTTGAGGTTCTGTCCGACATTTTGAATCTACGAATGGGAGGTATATTTCAGGTAGCTGAGTATAATTAGTTTAATTTTGTGTTGGCCTAGATACAATTTATTCGTTATATTAGAAGAACAATGGTATTATTATCACATAATTTAAGATCTTCGTGTGCTAATAAGGTGTGTATTCATTTAAAGTTTAGTATTCATTTCATTTATTTATTTATTACAGGTGGTTATTTTGCATTAAAAAGCGCGAGTTGCTTGATTTCGCAATAGTTATACCTAATGTATGCGTTAGTATATTATTTTGGGTGGTATAAATTTCGCATATGTTAGTCAAAATCATGTAAAGGTTGTTTGTTCTGGTGACAGGACAAACAAGATTTGCATGATACAAACCCATGTTAAGAATTTGGATGTCCAACATCAAAATTTTTAACATATTTCAAGCGTTAAGTGTGCGCTTATTATTTTGCGCATATTTCAAGCGTTAAGTGTGCGCTTATTATCGTGCGTATATTTCAAACTTACGTATACGCTTATTATTCCACGTATACGCCTATTTATATCGTGCGTATATTTCCAACTTACGTATGCGCTTATTATTCCACGTATACGCCTATTTATATGTGCGCTTATTTGTGTGCATATTTCATTTCGCTTATAATTATTATTTCGTATGCGCAGATTCAATATTTGTATGCGTTTATATATTGCGCATATATTATATAGTTTGCCTCGTAAGCTTAAAAAGTCCAGCTTTAATTTTCAATCCTCGCATTTGTTTTTCAAGGTCATTCTGATCACGTGATCTTGCTTCTTTCATGACATTAGTTTTACGACGCATGCGTACTGCATTTGTCTTTGTATATAAATATTTAGTTATTAAGTTTTTTATATTCAAGCTTTCAATTTATGAAATTATAACCATATATATAATAAATAATTAAACTAGTAATTGCTCAGATAATTATTTTGATATCGACATTAATTAATTAATTTTGATTTTCTATATTTTGTAAATATATATCGCAATTAATGTTGATGAAGCAGTTGCTAATAGTAAGACTTGAGTTGCAAAAATACGTCGGAACGAAGCTTGTTCAAAGTCTCCGTATTACATATACTTCATTAAAAAATTACGCGTTCAAGATGAAAATTAAATTAACTGCACAATATTTCTTTAAACAAAAAGACAACAACTATTAACTCCTTTGTTAGAATGTATACAAAGCTAACAGATGATAAATTCTTCAACATTATTCGATGAACATATGATACGAAAACCTGACAAATAGTTATTTTCAAAACGAAGTTGAAGGCAAGGCTTGGCTACTATTCGATATCGAAGCGTCCTTACCCATTTGAACTTTTCAATCCAAACGGGCTACCAGATTGAGCAGCTTCATGTCACGATTCAATCACATGGGTAATTGACGCTCTTGAATAGTGTAATTTTTCAATGAACCTAAGCCCACTTTCTTTCTAAAGTGTATGTCTTTTTGAGCAGTAGTGAGGAGGATAGATTGCAGTTTTCACAATTTTTTAATCAGTTTCAAAATGTAATAGGCCTTAAAACGTATAGTGATGCTAATAAGTTAGCCTACCTTAATTCATATTTGAAAGGTTATGCGTCAAAATTGATAGGCCATCTGCAGTATGTACGATACAACATATCACAATAGCGCTTTAGGAATATTGAAACAAAAGGAGTTATCTAGATTATAGAATAGTGTTGTTAATGAATTTTGAACAACTATTAAATGGTATTTTGCGATGTTTGGTTATGGACTGTAGAATTTCGTTAATACCGAAGATGTTTCATTAATGAGGGTAAGGACCTAACATTTCACTGAGCATATAACAATCATGTTATGACGTTTTTGTGTTCAAAACTTCTGCAGGACAATAAGTACATGAGTCATCTGTTTAAAAACTTGCCATTGCAATTTTAAAAGGGAAGCCTTATTTATTAATATCGCATAATAATTTATCCTTCATTAACTGATAATATTTGACACTATAATGAAAGTATTAAAACTTTTATGCTTAAAATGCAAACAAAGCATAAAAATGATCGTCTGTCAGCCCCAAATGTAAGGATAGACAGAAGCGACAGCATTACATTAGGTAGAATGCCGATGGCTTGTTCTTAAAAAAGGAAAAAATGGACAGACTCTAAAAAATGAAGGAAGATTGCAGAATTTTTATTCACGGTGATAGTTAGATACTGTAAATAAACGCAGGATAAGATAAGAGTAGACAATAAATAATAAACAAAATAATAATCAATAATAATAACATTAAATTATTTAGTTCATGTGATGGTGATACACAAAATAAATAAAAATTTCCTCTGCTAATCATTTACAATCTTAGCATTATGGTTAAGTTTTGCAAGTGAAGGGACATCGAGTAATGTTGAGATGTGGTACAATACCTAACTACTATGCGGAGGAACTTAATAAGGGCGGTTAAGGAATTAAACCTTTGTATATATTGTTCGGGTTTAGGACATAAACCTAATAACTGCCTGGGTGCCAAAAATAATTTGACAATACTTGTAATATTATTATTCACAATGAAATCTACTACATTTGCAAGATTGATGCCTAAGTTCTAAAGCCTGCACAGAGTTCGACATCAAACAATTTGTGCCTAACATTATCATCAGAGATCGGATCAAATCTATTTATTGCATTAACTATTGCAATCAAAACTATAGCTAAGGGCAATAAAATAACAGGCACTAACTTGCATTTGGAATACGGTCGAGTATGAGGACTCGTATATTCTGGTAAACTTGACAAAGAAATTGTATGAAGCAATTAGCCTTGAGCTAATTACCCAATACACATATGACACTTCATACTATTCATCGGCACTCTCAACAGAGATTTTACAACCAAACTAAACTTAGGCTTTAAAAACTAGAACAGGCAGCACGCCTATTAGGCATGCCATAATATTTAATGATATAATTTAAAATTAGATTATTTCTGTAAAAAGGCATGTAAATATCGCCTGCATACAGAATTTCTTAAAAACGCTTTAGGCGGTTTCATTATGCAGATATCGTAACTTAAATAAAATCGGGTAGCCCCAGATGAATACTTTCTCATTCAGTGATCTAAATGGGAATTGAATCGTCCATTCATACTTCCTTCACCAAATTAATAAACTGCCTCATGAACGGTAATTGTTTTATGGTTACATAATAAAATTGATTTTAATGGGAAAATTTGAAAATATTTACTATTCATAGTTCAACTTTCTCAAATGATATAAACCATATCGTAGTTTAATAGACTAGAATGCATTGTAGTGTTAAATGTTTTTTCAAAATTTCTTCAATGACACTAAGGATGACTCAAACCATTTTCAGCTGAAACCTATGATAAAAAACAAAATAAACCAATCAAAGCATCTTTACATCATGATCTTATGATCAATTTTGATGATTCAGATGTTGACATGGAGTTCAAAAAATCATGTTCTCTTTAGAATCGCATAGGCCTACCCTTCAATGATGAAGCACATTAACGTCTCATGCATCCAGACATGGTAAACAACTATGTTGATTAACATATATTTAAGATGCGTAAATACCATTGTAGTGTCTTCCTGGACATCCAGGATAAACTTACCACAGTTACCATCAACTACAGATTTTCTTAGGGTACAGTATTGCCAGTCATTCTACTCTCTCTAGTTAACGTAACTCATTTAATAGGTATGAACTATATCGTGTTTTGATACCAACATTTTAAGATAACAATTATTGAAAGGATAGTGTTGTTCCAAATCAAATTCATAACTACATATTTATACCTCATCGTGCAGTTGTCAAAACAGACATACAGGTCACAACAAAAGTCAGACCCGTTCTCAATTGTAGCTTCAAACTTAACAAACTTTCTCCCTCTTTGAACGAGGCTGCATATGAAGGAATTGATCTGATGGCCTCACTCTTTTTAAAATTCTTTTTTCTTTTCGCCAAGATGACTACATTCTGTTAGCAGATATAAACCAGGCGTACCTCATGCATAGATTAAAGAGGAAAAAGATAAAACAGAATTTTGGTCTTCATATGGAAGAAAGGAAATCAATTGTTGGTTTACAGATACAATTACCCATCGTATTTCGGCGTACACATTTCTGCGTAAATCCATCACATCAACAAGTTACTTAGACACATTTATCCCAATTCCTGAAAGAAAAATGATAATGAAGGCCAACTTACATCTAAGCTGTATTGTTTGTAGCTTTGGTAATGAGCTGCAAACTCTTTAGAAGAATTAAAGTTACCTTGACAGTTGTAGTTATGACTAGGACTATTGTCAAAGGAGGATTAGTCTTGCGCTTCCATTAAATCGAACAACAAACACATGCCAACAAATTATGAAAAAGAGAATTAAAATATCGCATCACTACATGATTCCTGCCTTATGAACAAGGTATTAGGTTTATGAGTTATATTGTATCCACTGAACCCACAACATAAATCCAAATACAACCTCAATCAATATTTTCTAATACCAAAAGAAAGATACTCATATCAGAAATTTCCTAAAAATTTTTGATCATTAGGATTTGTATTGACCTATTCTGCACAATAGAGGTAAAAACTCTTACTTGAAACGCCATATGGCAAGAATAAAACAATTGGAGATACTGTACTCCCAAATCAACATTATTTGATGCGAATGGGATAAATTAATATACATGACTCTGATTTCTATCTTCCATACCTATTTCTTTTCAACGTCAAGCTCTAAATGAGACACAATCTTATGCCTTGCACATATTTTGTGACAGTTCACAGCAGGCATATGGCTTTGTTGTGTATGCATGTAATAATAACACATCTGAGACTCACTTTTTATTTTGCCAAATTTCTAAAGTTTTTCCCCTTAATGAACCAACAGAACTACAGATATGAACCACTTTAGATGGTTTCTTGGGTAGTTATTTTGTCTTAATGGCTTGCTTCTCTATTAGAAGCGTACCGAGTATATTCACTTCACCTTTTGTAAATTTATAAGTGGCATTCTCAGTAATGAATGAGATGTTGACAGGCTATAAACAATTAAAATTCAAATACACTAAAAATCGTATTACCGATTTTAAGCAACTTCTTCAAGGTTTTAAAAAAGACACGAATTACACTATCATTCTTTATTTCAAGCTACCATTACATACTTCAGAAAACCATTGCTGACCTCCCTACTAACGTAAGGAGGTATTAATTTTAAGAAATACACAAGAACAGCTTCAATTCATGAGTGAGTGGCTCCCATGGTGTCTTGTAATGATTTTGAGAAATGGGCCTGAAATATACCCACTATTATCCATCTCTTCAGAATTAAACAAAATTCTATGTTTGTTTAACCATTGGATATTGATTAATGTGCAACATGCCAATCTATTCAGACAGGTAGAAAATATTCAAAATTTCGTCAAGCTTCATGAAGCGTTTAACTTATACTTATTCAAAACCTTTCCTTGATTACAATCCAAAAGCAGACCTTATTCAAAAGATCATATCTACACAGTATTGGGCTTAAGCACAAGCTGCAAGCTACATGAATTTTGCACTGAAATAACTTTCTTGCTGGATTGACAATACGGATATAACGAATTCCTAATTTAATTCAAACAATCATTAAACTTGTCTAGATGACCAATTGGCATTCTAAGAAGTACAAGGTCGACTTATCAAAAATGACTTATCTATTGACTACAGTTAGTGACAATCCCATATGTTGATCAAGCTCATCACTTCCACAACCTTTATAAATTAGCCATTTGCCTCACATGAACAAACATTTGGGAATGGGAGACCACACTTAACTATTCTCCGCAGATCAAGGTTTTTGGATTACAGCGAGCAAGGACAGCAGTCAGGAATGTTATTCATAAATGTAAAAACTTGCATAACCATGATCTTTGCTTTCAACCTAATCCCAATAATACCTGAACAATACCTAAACATACAGATTAGGTAATCCATTTCAAACGTTGGAAAGTTGATTACACATGGCACAATTTTTTGTGCACAATAAAAAAGACAAACACTCAGAAAAATGCTTCATACTTGTAATTCACCTTGTTGAGAATATCGAGCAATACACCCTGGAGTTGCTCCAGATATGGACGGTTCCGGATTGCTCTACTAGGCAATTCAGCGGGACTGCTTCTGCAACGCTCATACATATTCCTGAGATCATCCTATTCAGATAATGACAGCACACATTTGTCAACGGTCGGTCAAATTTTGCACAATGCCCTTATCTTTCAGGTTCATCCACTAAAAATTACCTCAATACCCGGTTTTTCACAACACATTAAAAAAAAGTCCTTGTCATCAGCTTTTTTGCATTTGGTGCAAAAATTGACTGGATTTTTAAAATAGTGCGTGTATTAAGTTGTGGGATCGAGCCAAGCTTACATACTTTGAACTCTTGACCACACTTTCATTCATAGCAAACGCCATCAATTGCAGACCTTTGTCTTACCGTTCAGGTGTTGATATTCTTGAAGTAATCACTCCAAATTCTTTCCTCAAAATGCACAACACATCATCTTTGATTTTGAGGGATGAAAACGCAGATGTATGGGTCAGTGAAGATAACAAAGACAAGTTGGAAGTCACCTTGGAGAATCAAGAGCGTATGTTTTACGAATTTAAGCAACTTTGGTACGACACATACCTTCTTAGCCTGCGTGAGCAGAGCAGAGATTTATACCAAGTTGCTTGGGACAATAAAATCAAAGTGGGTGATGTGGTCCTGATTAGATCTCCCAACAAATCTAGGCCATTTTGGTTACTAGGCCGGGTTTTGGAAGTAATATTAGGGCACGACAACAAAATAAGATCAGTGAGACTAAAGCAAGGAAATGGCATTGTAGCTCACCACTCTATTAACAATCTATTTCCGCTGGAACTTTCACTCACCCATGACCGTCAAGCTCCTCCTAGCCTTGACACAAACTCACACAATCAAGACGAACCTGAAAATGACTCTAACTCAATCTCAGATCAACCTGCAACTAACCCTAGTGTTAGACCTAAGCGAGCTGCAGCTTTGAAATTAGATAAGTTTATCAAGGCTAATCTCGCTGATTTGTGACTGACAAATCATTTTCTTTGATCAGCAAACTAAGTCATTTTCTTTTTATGATTAATAATATACATGGTGATAGAATGTTTTTTTTTTTTTTTTCTTTTTTTTTTTTTTTTAATTGTAAAAAAATTTTCTTTTTTTTTGGAAATTTAAACATACTCTTATTGTGCCAGAGCACTAAATACGCTAAATTTGGCTATATACAAATCTTGACTGAGCGAGGTTAATAAAAATTATATTTTCGGACTTCATAATTTTTATATAAAACATAAAAATTAGTGAATCCATTTCATTTACTTACATAAAAAAATGTTTTACTTGTGAGCAATGCTACACGTCATAAATATCACTCACATGTTCAAATAAAACAACTAAGTTTTGCGCATGTTTCAATTTTCGACAGGTATTTTTTGACTTTTTGTTAATTCTGTGTGGAAAGTGATGGACGGTATAATTTTTTAAGATATTTATTAA
This sequence comes from Trachelipus rathkii, assembly GCA_015478945.1. Lineage (NCBI taxonomy): Eukaryota > Metazoa > Arthropoda > Malacostraca > Isopoda > Trachelipodidae > Trachelipus > Trachelipus rathkii. The sequence goes on along the minus strand of JABUQX010041491.1, from coordinate 11,921 downwards.
TTTATATTTGTCAAAGTTTGTTACAATAATAAGTCCATTTTTATTATATGGCAAATTAATCCTCGTTTAAAGTGGTGATTTTCTTTAAATTAATTACAAAGTGAATCTTAAATTGTAAATATTTTACTTAAATTTAAATTAAAACTAATGTTTAATATATGAAAGATTATATATTGCGAGTCGAGCTCCACCGCTTGAAAGTTTGGATTTATAACTATAAGTTTAATCGTGGGCAAACAATACTTCAGAATTTATTGGTAAGACTCATTCATTTTATCATTTAGACGATCGTAACATTTCAGATTGAAACTAGAAGGTCTTTGCCGAATTTCTGCTCTACGAATGTGAGGTATATATTCAGGTAGCTTGATTAATTGGTTTTTAATTTTGGGTGGCCCCAGTACAATTTTATTCGTTATATTAGAGACCACATGGGTATATTATTCACATATATTTAAAGATCTTCGTGTGCATAATAAGGTGTGTATTCAATTTAAAGGTTTAGTATCTTTCATTTATTATTTATTAAATGGTTATTATTGCATTAAAAAGCGCATTCAGATTTAGGCAATAGCTTCTTTACCTAATGTATGCGTATAGATATATTAATCTTGTGGGTGTATAAATATTCGATATGGTTAGTCAAATCATGTGAAAGTTGTTTGCTTCTGGTGACAGGACAAACAGATTTAGCAATTGTACAAAACCATGTCTAAGAATTTAGGATGTCCAACATTCAAAATTTTTAACAATTATATATATATTATTTATATATATATATATATTATATTATATATATAATATTATATATATAATATATATATATATATATATTATATATTATATATATATATTTACTATAATTATATACATATATAAATATTATATATATATATAATACTATATATATATATATATACCTATATATATATATTATATATTATATTATATATATTATATTATATATATATACAATATATATTATTATATATATATAATATATAGTATATATATTATATAATATATATATATATTATACTATACCCATACCCATTATCATATAATATAATATAATATCATATATAATATATATATATATAATATATATACTATATATATATATATATATATATATACAATATATATATATATATATATAGTATATATAATATATAATATATATATATATATATATTTTCATTCTACCTTTTTCTCCCACAGACTTAGTGTGTAACTCTTTTTAAGCCCAGAAAAAGAAAAGCAGTAGAAGAATATGACAACATCGAAAAGAAAAGCCCATTCCTCCCCCTCTGTACCATTAAATAGTAAGGACTCGTCGCAGTAAGAAAATCCAACCTATAGCTTCACGGGACTGTGACGGACACCTACACTATTGGTAAATCATCAGTGGTAAGGGTTCTCCCTTGAACAGGTGGGCAAACATACCCTCACAAAACCACGTGCCATTCTCTCTTATATGCACGCTTTATTCTCGGCTCTGCCAAACTCACATTTTCTTCTGCAGACATTCGATTTACTGAGATCAAGTCCACTTTTTCTGCGATATCTCCCAGCGCCGTCGGCTTTCAACCACACTCGCAGCTATACATTCTGCTGTAAAAACGACTATCATTCATTCTTTCCACAAGACCAAACCATCTGGCAAAATACTTTATTTATTATTTCTAGTTTACCCTTTCTTCACACCACACACAAGTCTCTAATATGTTCATTCATCATTTTTCATATTCTTTCACGCCTAGGCACTGCCTAAGATTTCTCCATCTGACCGTACATTGACTATTAGATATATAGCTTCTTATTCCAGACCATAGTCTCACTAATATACAATTAAAAAGGTACAACATTTACCTCATGTAAGACCGTAAGCGCCCTTAAAGATAGCCTTTACATTCACCAAACGATTTAAATTGCACAGGCCACCTTCGTTGCCATTTACAAATGTCCTATACTTTAAACTCTGTTCATCGTTCCCTTCTCATCAACATATGACCTAACAAATATTTAACTCAGACATTGTTTCCAGCCATGCTCACCATCTAAATAAGCTTCACATGAAGGACTGTCCTCACTAACAACCATACCTTACTCTTATCTATGATTACTTTTCAAACCCATCATTTTACACACATGCCAAATCTCTCTTACCAATCCTCTCAAACCTCTTCAGATTCGCCCACACAAACCAATCATCCGCATGTAATAGGTAGGGCACCATGCCACTCATCTCCATCTTTAACACCATTCCCTGTCACGCCCACCTCTAATCTTTTCATAACCCCATCCACTATACAAAAATTGAATAACCAAGGACACATAACACAAACCTGCCTCACTCCGCTATTTAATACTAAACCAATCATTTTGACACCATTTATTCTATACACAACTCACTATCATAAACATACTTTTGATTCCAATTCAGAAGCCTAATCACAACAATACTATATCACTAACACGTTGCATAAGCCTTCCCTATTAACCCTCATCATATCCCTGTTCGCAAATCCATAAAACCTAAATACAATTTATTTCTTCTTCTCTCTCTAATTTTCTCTATCTTGTTCTTTCAATGTAAAGATTTGATCACCACATCCTACCACTTCTAAACGCACTTGTTCTTCACCAATCATCTTCAGTCACTCTGCGCACTCTTTCGACAAAACACCAGCATATATCTCCAATACAACACTTCATAACTAAATACCTATGTACTTGTACAGGTTCACTTTATCTCCTTACCTTATATAACGGTAACTAATTACTGCTCTCCTCCACTCCTCGAAACATACTATACCTCCATACAACCGCTTTATTACACACTTCAAGATCCAATTCAAATCAACATCTTGACCTCGTCTTTGATCATTTCACCAGTAATATTCATCACTATACGGCAGATTTTCCATTACTTATCAACTTCTACTCACTATACCATTCCTCCTCTTTGCTATACCTAATCCCCAACAAACCCTATTCTTCTAATTACATAAAACCCCACACAGGTTCATGATCACATACGATTTTACTGCCAATATTATTCCAGATTTTTCAAAGGGTGTTTTTCCACACCAACTCACATCATTTCATCAATTACAAAAACACCATCCTATTTATTATTCTAAGAGATTCCCCTTATTCTAATTCTTTACCTTTCGCGTTCCTTTCAGAAGAGATTCCTATTCCTTTGTAAGTGTCCCCATTATCTCCTTCAAACTGTTCATTTACCTTTCTTTTCCTCTTACGTATTGCATCTTTTAGAGCATTTCCTATTTTTCCCTCCTTATAGTAATACAAAGTCTTCTTTTGAAACCTCATAATTTGCTTTTTAGTACATTCAAGCACGCTTCTTTTTTACTTATAACCGCTTGCATTACCTCTTCATTCACCACTCACTGTTACCATTCTTACTTTCTACTTTAGAACACCATTTCAATATTTTTTGCATGATAACAATGCTTCCATATTTATTCAGATTTCAACTTGTTCACACTCAACTGATTTACCTTGCGAGCGTTCTTACATAACTTATCCTTATTACCTTGTTCATAAAACTTCACTCTTAAATTTTACCCACTTCCTTCCGTATCACCTTACCCTCAATCCACAATCCCACTAACTTAATATTTTACAGTAGAACAACTAATGATCTGTAATGCCATCCCTTAAACCCTCAACTGATTTAACTCAGATACATACTTCAACTCTCTTCTGTCGAACCACACAAAAATCAAATCATACTTTTCACTTCAGATACAATCTCTTACCATACACAAAAAGATAGAAGGGTTTTGTGTTTAAAAGAAAGTTTACTTACACACTAACTACTTACCCTACAGAAAATCAATCACCCTTCTAACATTCTCATTTTCTTCTGACACCAAAAAACTGCTATACCATCCTTTTTTTGATCACAATATATATATATATATATATATTATATTATTATTATTATATATTATACTATATATATACTATATATAATATATATATAATAACTTATATATATAATACACTGTGTATATAAAATCCGTATTAATCATTAATATCTAGGCATATAATATTCACAACCTTGCAGGTGATGAACCTCATTGAAGAATAAAAAAAAGTAATTTTAAAAAACAAAAAAAAAACATTTATGTTTTAAAAACAAAAAAACGTGTTTTTTTTCAAAAAAAAAAAACAAAATTTTAAAAAAAACGTTTGTTTTCACAACACTAATATAATCATTATATTACTATATAATATATATATTATATTATATAATATATATATATATTTTATATATATATTATATATAATTATAGTACTATATGTATATATACTAAAGCCATTAATTCCATAAAGGCGGCCGAGAGAGATTATCTCGAAAAAAAATTCGAGAGACGGTAAAACTTAATGACATAGTTGGAATCAGCTTACAAAGCCTATTATATGCATATTCGCTCAATGAATTAATACTATCGAACATCTGTAGACCGCATAGGTATCAGGAGTCGGGGTCTCTCGGCACATAGGTGGACGACGGGGAGAAGATGGGGGGAACTTGTCCCCATCGGCTCGAGCCCTAAAAATTGAGTTCAAGTTGGGAAAGCATATAATTTCCATTCTAGGGGGCCAGACGCCGATGGGGGAGCAGAGGGGGGACGATCCCCCGTCGTCCAACTAGAGGCCGAGAGACCCCCCCGACTCCTAATATCTATGCGGTCTACTCGATGGTATTCATCATGTTTTAAATACAGTAAAATAATTTTTAAAAGTATTACCAGAAATAGTAAGGATCAATTTGTAAGATTTAATTTGTTAGAGTCATTAACTCTTTTATTTGTATCATTGTTTTTAATTCTGCGGTAATAAGGCATTTATACGACTGAATTCAAAATATGTCATTGGTCTTTTTCTGTAAGTGTGTAAGTGTCATACTAAGTTAGATAAGGAAATATAATATTATATATATATACATATATATTTTATATAATATATTCTATAATATATCTTATAATATAATATTATAAAACTATATCAGAATTAGTAATTATCTAATATGTAATATATATACACTACTAACTGGTCGGAGGTGCATTACCATTACCTGCCAATTTTACGCGATTTTTGAACACCGATGTTTCATCATCTCTTACATTTATAAAGCTTTTGTACGTATATTCAATTTTTTATATGTGATTATGTTGTTTTTTTTTTCTTTGCAGTCTGGTGATTGTTCATCATTAATTTCAAAAACTAATGATACATTAAATGCTTATTATTTTTGTAATGTACATGTGATGTTATTTTCAAAAAAAAAACTAATTATCGGAACAATATCGATATTTGTTCAGAATCTTCTAAACTCAACTATTCTAAACTTATTTTAACTGCACTTAAATATAAATGTATGAATAAGTTGTAATATAAGATCCAGTATATAAAATTTATTATATCTAGCAATCAATAACATTTGGTGAGGTAGGCTACCAGACGACTGGAAAACGGCATATGTTGTGCCTATTTATAAGAAAGGTATAAGGAAGATTTGGGAAATTATAGACCAGGTTACCTTAACATATCTGGTGTAAAAGTTTGGGAAAAGTTACGAAAGGTTCATATAGAGAAATATTTAGAAGATAAGATATTATATGACTTGACTCCCAGCATGGTTTTAGAAAAAATAGGTCATCCAACAAACCTTTTAGAATTTATGGAATACATTACTGAATGAGACAGAGGAGATCCAGTTGATATATATTTAGACTTCAGAGAAGCTTTTGATAAGGTACCCCACATAAGGACTGATGAAGTTATTGCCAATGTGTACATAGGTGGATGTACATGGTTTGATTAAAGTGTTGTGGCAATAGAAAAACATGTTATGCGTCATCGGCATTGATCATCCGCATCAAATCAACACAATTTTAGGTAATTGTTTAGTATGGTGACTCCAGTTCACATACATAGTTATATTAAATTATAAACATTGTTTTTCTTATTTGTTTATAAATATTGAAGTTCTGAAGAAGCAATTGAAGGTGTCAGTTAAATTTCACTAAAAAATATTAATATTAACGCTCTTAAAATTCATAACAATTTAGCTTTTTTCCGTTCGTGTAAGGCGAATAGGGATAATAATCACTGTGAAAATGCGTTTCAGATTACATACATACGATATCGAATATTAATTTTTTTAAACGAATTTTTTCACTAATTTCGACGGAATCGATATTACAGACATAGTGTACGTAAATACTAAAAATAATCAAAAGAATAAAAAAATTTGTTAAAACAATAAAAGTGCGTAATAACACTAAAAAAAAAAAAAGTCCAAATAAATATATTGAATCGGAAAACGAAACTGTATATATAATATAATATATATATAATCATATTATATATAAATATATTATATATATATATATAATAATATAATTAATAATATATAAATATAATATATATATATATATATACATATATAATAAAATATAATAAATAAATATATATATATATATATATATATATATATATATATATGGTATTATTCAATATGTTTGAATCAGTTCATATTTTCTGAAAAAAAAAATTTCTAAGTTTCAAAAATTTTCTAAGTTCAGAAAAGTTAAGTAAATTTTTTTAAGAAAATTATTAGTAGCAAGCTTCTGGCATAACTTCCAGAAGCTTGCACTAAAGAATTTTCTTAAAAAAAACTTAACTAACTTGAACTTTGTCTTAACTAGAAATTTTTTGAACTTTTAGAAAATTTATCAGAAAATATAAACTGATTCAAATATAGAAAAATTCACATGAACCATATATATTATAATATATATACTATTATAATATATATAATATATATATATATATATATATATATATAATATAATATATATAAATATATATATATATATCAGTATATTATATATTATATATATAATATATATATATATTATAATTATATATTATTGGAAATTTCTTGGCGCCAGAAACTTTCTAAAAGTGCAATTAGAGCAAGTTGATGAAACCGCTCACTCCTGTAAAGAAGGAACGCCTTATTAAAAATTTATTCAAATCTAGCCTATGTTTAATGTAAAATTTAAACAAAAAAAGTAAAAAACTCACCATATATATAAATAATAGTTTTAATAAATGATTTCCAAGAAATAAACTGTGGAGCGACGCCTTTAAAAGTATAAGCTAAGTAGGTATAAGTAGTTAGATAAATTTCTAGACTCAAAGTAAATAAGAAAAAAAATTCTAGGCATAGAGAAATGCCCAAAACTAAAACCAGGCTTAGGGAATAAGGTGTTTATAGTAGGATAGGAGGAAAGGGTTTTTAAAGTAGAATAAAAGAAAGACAAAAAAAAAATTTTACGTTTGGGAACTAAAATTCTCTATTAATAAATTGACATTCATCATTACCTGAAACCATAAACTATTGTTCATTAAATTAATACATAAACGGTACTTATTTCTTCAGTTGTATAACTGGTATAAATATTTAATAGCTTTGCTTACAAAAACTCGCTCACTACAAGAATTTAAACTTCTTCGCGTGAACATTTTTTCTATAAGTCCCTACACTTGTTTATCTTTTAAAGTTGTCCTGTATTGTCTCTAAATAGAGAAGATATTTCCAAACAAGAAAGTCTCTAAATCTAGTGAAAAAACACGGATAATCCACTGAACTAACAAGATTAAATTTTTAACTATTTTAAATCCCTTAGTTTTATTAAAAGCAATTAATATAAAATAGGGAGATTTAATTCAAGAATAAAATATTTCTTACAAACTACCCAACAAAAAAATTTGCTGAGAAGACACAAGAACATTAAAGAAATAGTTCTTATGCTCCTTCAGCAAATTAAGGAACTGTGTTCAAAGTGCAAGCAATTTTTAAACAAATTCAATCCAGAGCAACATGCCAATAAAAGAAAACAATCAAAAAATAAAGTCCAGCCAGAATGCCAGATATTCTAGTAAACAAATATAAACTTCATATGCAAGAGACCAAAATTAAAGTATTAAGTAGTAATCAGTAAGAGATCAAGCCATATGTTGTACAATATAGGCAAAAAAAATATTCAAAATAATGGAATCACTGCGAAAATCAGAATAAATTATTCAAATATAAATTTCAAACAGTCCATAAGGACTAGTATGTAAATCAAAATAAATAGAGCAAAGTAAAACTTCAAAGTAAGATTTTATCTTTGAACCATGTTTGTGATATAATAAACATTGTTGTAAACCAGAGACAATAAAAAAGAAATAGGAGTAATAAACTAGCATTGTGGTGCAACCGGCTTTAAATCAGCAATTAAATGTAAAAGGTCAAAGAAAATCTTCTTCTTTTATTATTTTTTAACTATCAAAAAAACACATGCGTCAAAAAGTATATTTTTTTTAAGAGCCGATGTGCTAATGTAAAGTCAAATAAAATTTAAAGTAAGATTTAAGCTTTGAACCATGTTTGTGATATAGTATAATAGGCACTGTTGTAAAAACCAGAGAAAAAGAGAGAATAGGAGATAAGGTAGCACTGTTGTGCAATATGCAACAGTTTAAACCAGAATTAAATAAATGAAAGCAACAATCTTTTTTATTAACTACAAAAAAGACCACATGGGTCCAAAGTATTTATATATTTTTTCTTCAATTTTATCGATAATTTTAAAATAAGCAAAAATAAACAAAAACTATATAAATATTTAATGTCAAATAATTTTTTTTTAATAGCCATAAGGCTAAATAATATAAAGGGACTACACATATGCAAAAAGGTTAATGTGGACGTTTTAAAAGCCAATGGCCAATCGTTGTCATAGGTGTAAAAAAAACAATGTAATGCACGTAAGTAAAATTTACAAAGGAATTTTTATTCCAAATAAGGCCTAATAAGAAAATGAGTAAGTTATGTGAAAGTATTCTTTAAAAATATTTCTTCATGCACTAGCAAATAAGTATGTAATTAGTATGAAGCAAAAGTTTCCATCACGATTCTTATAAAGTTAACAGCAAAAATAAAATTATTAGCCTAAGTGCCAAAAGATATTGATACTTAGTCAATAATAGTATCCTAACAAAAGTTATTTACAACATTTAAGCATAAATAAGCTTAAAAGCCTTAAAGTGTACTATAACTAACTTAAATCTAATGGCCAATATCTTTATAAACTATTTGTGCCCTTCTAGACACAAAGCCAGATATTGCGTTCGAAAGGTGCAGTACCTGCATATGTCAAATTACTGTCTTTATTACAGGGCACTCACAGAAGCATGCCATTGCACTCGAGCAGAATCACAAATTTGTAGCTGGTTCACAGCTTCTAGCCTAGATTCAATATTGGGGTAATTGGTACATTTATTCATGCTATGACCGGCCATGCTGCAAAATTTACATGGGAAAGCTGCATTCCTCCTAAAAGGAACAGTAGATTTGGCAGACTTAGTGTTAAAATTTTCAAGGGTAGCTTTGGGCGGGTTAGTACAAGGAAACTCATCATTACCATCACCCTCATTTTGGCTACTATTAGTAGGTTTACTATTGTTAAATTTATTATATTTAAGACTATTATTAGGGTTATCATGATAATTACTCTTGCGTCTGCCAAATCTATTATTCCCAAAGTTATTATTTTCAAGCTTAGGCTGTGATCTCTGCATCAGCTCCAATCGTTTCATTAAGGTAGATGAATTCTCAAACACATCAATTATACTAGGGTAATTTGTTAGAGTTTTATCGATTAATAAATTTATAAACCTTGGAGGTAATTTATTAACTACGAGTGAACTAATCATTTTAAAACCTGCAGTGTCAGGAGCAAGGAAATCTAATCCATAAGACTTCAAATCATAAACTAAAGCCTTAATCTCATTAAGAAAAGATTTCACCTCAGTTAATTTATATAAGGTTTTAAAAAAGTGATATATAAGTACAATTGTGAATCTACATTAGCCTTACCTGAATTTGTAGATTTCAAAGATTTTTTTGCTCTTTGAATAAGATCTAGATAGTCCATAGATAACTCTGCCTTTGGTTTTAGTAATCTTATCACTAAAATCTCTAGTTAGGCGTAAATTTGATTGTTTGAGAATGGTAAGAGAATAGCAGATAGGTTGATAGTTGATGAAAAATATTTGAAAGAAATGAAGAAATTTACCTCTATACCCTTTTTACATTTTGATTATTAACTTTGATTACATTACACAAACACGACTAAATAGTACCGCTTTGAATTAGAAGTGAGTCCACAATTGTCGCAAGACATTGTGATTTTTTAGTGAAATTTAGTGAAAAATGGATACCACATGTAGACAAAAATATAAATTCCGCTAAAACTAATAAATAAAGACTGTATATAGCAAATAGTTTTTAAATCCTAAAAAAAAAATTACTATATTCCTAAAATAAAATACTAAAATAAACACCAAAATAGAAGAGAAATATGTGGAAGTATATAATGGTTTTATATCCTCCCACTGAAAAGTTGCAATGAAAACCAATGTACAATAAAAGAATAAATTTTTTACAAATCAGATAAATCCTGCGAAAGGTTCTTACAACTTGACAGCAGTCCTTTCTATATAGTTCTTTCTTTGGACTGAAATTGGTCTGACAGAAATCTGCAATTTCTGTGAGAGTCAAGTTGAGGTGAATTTGTTTATACCTGAAGTGAATGTTGTACATCTACCAATGCAGTTATCACTATTACTTAGAATGAACTAATTTGAAATTGCAGATCAACTTGATCTGTATTTCATTGTTAGACCATTCTGAATTGGAGAGATCCCTGCTTGCTTCAGCATCAGTTTCTCCACATGAGACAGAGTAATAGAAACTCCAATGGTAGAATGACAAATAGAATTTAGATATGACAGGTTTTCCACTCCCTTTTTTAATAACACTCTCCTAATCTTATCTCCATCACCAACACATGACTCCAGGAACTCTACCCAAAACCAGACAAAGGGTCAGGCTTATTAGTGTATTGTGTATCAGAACTATATCTCCAACCTTAAATCTGTTGGTCCACTCTGACTGATAGAGATTTTAGAGATTTCTACTTAATTCTACTTAACTCATACCTTAATTCCCTGAAAGTCTCCAAAACTCTCCTTGAGCAGTTAGAGTTATGGCTAAGTCTTGTTGTGAGGGAGGAAGTTTTTTTCCATATGGGGGTGAAACTTCATTGAATATGAGGTTTGAATTGCCATAAGCTTCAAAAAGGAATTTGAGCAATAACTTCCAAATCATTATCTGATGACCTATAGGTTAAAGTCTTGAATGGAAACATTGGGTATAATTGGGAAAAAATACTTTATAACAGCTGAAAGTAGGTAAGCGTTGCTACCTATAGTTTTATAGAGACATCCCTAACTGTTCGTATCATTCTCTCCCAAACTGATCCTACCCAACTGGAATAGACTGGAATCTTGTAATGTTTGATTTATTGATACGCATATGTTCGGAGGAAAACATATTTGAAGACAAAGATTCTAACAGTATATTTCTACCTTGTTTTGAAATTCCTTGCATTATCTGAGTACAAATTTGGACGGTAGCCATATATATTTGTGAAAAAGTCTGGAATGAAGAGTAAAAAGATTCAGTGACATATCTGAAGGGAACATCAACGATGAATAGCTCTTGACTATTAAGGAGCGTGAAAATTAACAATACATTTTTGAAATTTCCTTATCATAATCTTTAGATAACAACGAAAGTTACTGTCTCACCGTGTAAAGAGTTCCACGCCACACTGCAGTGATGCTCAAAAGACAGCACAAAATTAAACTCTGGACCTATGATGAGGAAAGACAGAAATTATTAAAAGTGTTTGTGGTAGGAGATAGTTAAAGGGTATATAGTTCTGATTACACACACCTAATAAGCCTAGACCTTTCTGGCT